>JAIUZE010007530.1:0-15527 GCA_022085475.1 Heliosperma pusillum | reverse complement strand
GTGATATACCCTATTTCTGGTTCTGAGTGGGTTAGCCCTATTCACGTAGTCCCAAAGAAATCAGGTATAACTGTAGTGGAAAATGATAAGGGTGAACTCGTACCTACAAGAGTGTCTAATGGGTGGAGGGTTTGTATAGACTATAGAAAACTCAATAAGACCACTAAAAAAGACCATTTTTTCTTACCTTTTATTGATCAAATGCTAGAAAAACTTGCCGGAAAGTCATTTTTCTGTTTTTTAGATGGGTACTCAGGTTATACCCAAGTGCCCATAGCACCCGAAGATCAAGAGAAAACCACTTTCACGGGCCCCTTTGGTACTTTTGCCTTTAGAAGAATGCCCTTTGGCCTTTGCAATGCACCTGGAACCTTTCAGAGGTGTATGATGAGCATATTCTCGGACTTAATTGATAATTGTTTGGAAGTATTTATGGATGACTTTACTGTTTTTGGTGATTCCTTTTACTTGTGTCTTCATAATTTGTCACTTGTGCTGAAAAGATGCGTTGAGACGAACCTCGTTTTAAACTTTGAAAAGTGTCATTTTATGGTTGTACAAGGTGTCGTTTTGGGTCATATTTTGAGTTCTAAAGGTTTAGAAGTAGACAAATCTAAAATAGATGTTATAAGTTCTCTGCCATACCCGACTAGTGTGCGTGAGGTTAGATCTTTCTTGGGTCACGCAGGATTTTATAGACATTTCATTAAAGATTTTTCTAAAATTGCATCCCTGCTATGCTCTTTGCTAGCTAAAGATGTTAAGTTTGTGTTTGATGATGCGTGTAAAGTGGCGTTTGACATTCTAAAAGACAAACTCACCTCTGCCCCTGTTATGCGCCCACCTGATTGGAACTTGCCTTTTGAAATTATGTGTGACGCTAGTGATAAGGCAGTAGGCGCCGTCCTTGGCCAGAAAGTTGATAAAGAGTCGTATGTGATCCAATATTCTTCAAAATCGCTAGACCCTGCCCAATGTAACTACACAGTAACTGAGAAAGAAATGTATGCTGTGATATTTGCCTTAGAAAAGTTTCGGCCATATTTACTGGGAACTCATGTAATAGTATATTCTGATCACTCTGCGTTGAAATATCTTTTGAACAAGAAAGAGTCTAAACCTAGATTATTACGTTGGATGTTATTATTACGAGAATTTGATTTGGAAATTAAGGATAAAAAAGGTGCTGAAAATTATGTTGCTGATCACCTTAGTAGAATTGTTCAAGATAATGAAACAGTAACCTTACCTAATTTATTTCCCGATGAACACTTGTATGCATTAAATGGTAAACCACCTTGGTATGCTGATATCGTGAATTATCTAGTGTTAAAAGAGTTTTCCAAAGAACTGTCTAGGGCTAAAAAAGATAAAATCAAACATGATGCAAGACAGTATATCTGGGATGAGCCTTACTTATTTAAAATTTGCTCTGATGATATTGTGAGAAAGTGTGTGCCTGACAACGAAATTAAATCGATTCTTGAATTTTGTCATTCATTTGAGTCTGGTGGTCATTTTGGTCCTAAACGAACTGCTCATAAGGTTTTGGAAAGTGGATTTTATTGGCCTAATTTACATAAGGATGCTTATTTATTTGTGAAATCATGTGATAAATGTCAAAAAACCGGTAATATATCTAGGAGAGACCAAATGCCGCTCAGTTCTATATATGTTCATAATATATTTGATGTTTGGGGAATTGATTTCATGGGGCCATTTCCATCTTCTTTTGGTAACACTTATATTTTGTTAGCCGTAGACTATGTTTCTAAATGGGTGGAAGCAAAAGCTACTAGGACTAATGACTCTAAAGTGGTGGTTGACTTTGTTAAGGATCAAATTTTTAATAGGTTTGGTGTTCCTAGAGCTATAATTAGTGATAGAGGTACTCATTTTTGTAATCGCATTATTGAGGCTTTGTTTAGAAAGTACCATGTTACTCATAAGGTTTCGACTGCTTATCACCCGCAAACTAATGGACAAGCTGAGATTTCCAATAGAGAGATAAAGTCTATTTTAGAGAAAGTTGTGAATCCTAATAGAAAAGATTGGAGTATACGTTTAGGTGATGCATTATGGGCGCATGGGACTGCTTATAAAACTCCAATAGGAATGTCTCCATACCGATTGTTATTCGGGAAATCTTGTCACCTTCCAGTAGAGTTAGAACATAAAGCGTTTTGGGCTATTAGGAAATGTCACATGGATTATGAAAAGTCGACTGCTTTTAGAAAATTGGAAATTCAGGAGTTAGAGGAAATAAGAAATGATGCCTATGAGAATTCTGTGATTTACAAAGAGAAAACAAAGACCTATCATGATAAGATGTTATCTAGAAAGAGTTTTTCTATTGGAGACAAAGTATTACTTTATAACTCGAGGTTAAGGCTTTTTCCTGGCAAATTAAAATCAAGGTGGAATGGACCCTTTGAGGTTATTAAGGTATATGAGCATGGTGCGGAGCCTAAAAATAAGTTTAAAAAAAATGTTGCTGACCAATCATTGTTTTGACATGAAAATTGACTAATTTTTGACATGTATTGGTAAAAGGCGACTAGAATAATGACTGCCTGTCACTTGTTGTTGGATTTGTGTTTGTGTGCTGAAATGGAGTCTTGGCGGCCTGTCATTGTCTACTTGTGCAATTTTTCAGGTTGTTTTTTGGCAAATGTTGTCCAAATTTTGTCAAAAACTTGGTGCTTGAAAAGTAACAACCTCCGTGCTTATAAGACTAACTAGGATAAGAGAGTCGGAATGGTTGTATAACGATGATGAAATTGCATTTATACTTTTTGTCTCGCCTTAGCTGTGCATTATCAACACCTTTCTTTTGTATAATCGTTTGCATATCTACGAGTATTTGACCGATGCTATTGAACGAATAGACTTGACTAAAATGTTGGCAAACTACTAAAATTTCTGAGATTTAGAGCCTCCAAAACCGATGACATTCGCGATCGGTTTCCATTTATAGGATGAGAGTAGTACTCCTTATGAGGCATGTAACATCAAATTGCATAAGCATGAACTTTTTCTCTTTACCTGTATGCATTCGGGTTTGTGGCGGTGACACATGTGGAGAGGCGTTTTTTCCCTTTTATTTTACCTTTAAACTCCAATTAGCCAAATTGACTTGTTTTGACCCAATTAATCAACTACATTCCTAAATAGCCTACCCTAGTCAAGCTAGTCTAGTTGATATATTTGGCACGCTCTTTGTGGTCATTTTTGATCTCGTGTTATCTTGGCTAGGGAATTGGAAAAAAAGAATAATCGAAAGAAGGAAAAAAAAAAAAGTGAAAAAAAAAATCATTCAAAAAAAAAAAAAAGAAAAAAATGAGAAACTCCTTCGTAATAAAAGTCCTCTTCTTGACATTATATTCTACATTTGAGGAGTAATTGTTGTTGTGTGCGAGTTTATGCCATGTAAGGCATTTTTTTGTAATTTTGTAAGTTGGATTTTCAAGAGGAATATGCGTAATCATGGTTACAGTCGGTACTAGCTTGACTTTTACCTCCACATATCCAGAAAACATTTGTCCCTTTTTCACCCAATTACCTCACTTAACACAACTTGTAAGTCCTCGGCATGTGTTTTGGTCCCTGTTTGGTTGTAATGCATATGTACGGTTGTAGAGGTTGATTTCATGTTAGATTGCATGCATGTTTCATAAGTCGGGTTAGGTGAGTGACTCATATTCTTTCTATCTTACATATATTCACCTATTCTTAAAACGAGTGATGAGAGAAACCGTGAGAGTCCGACATGTACAAGTCTTGCAAGGTCGACGGTTCAGTAGTAATGTCATGACCTACTCGTTTGCATCTGATTTTGTGATTTTCCCTCTTTGGAATTCGTTTCCTTAGTATCGGTGTTGATTTGTTGCATAAATGCTATTAGATGAGTCATTAGTATAGCTGGCTTTGAGTTGAATATATCGTTCATTTTTCCTTACCTTATCTCTTGTCTAATATTGGAGGTTGATAAATTATTTAGTTAATGTTTTGTCATTGTCGAGGACGACAATAGTGTAAGTGTGGGGGAATTTGATAAGTCGATAATTATACATATTTTTACCCTCTTAATATTATATTTTTTAACGTCGTCTTTCGTATTTTAAAGCTAATGTTATAATTGTTTTGTGTTTTGAGCTTTTAATCCGTCTTATATTATTGTGAGCTAAATTAGACTTTTAATATGTATTTTGATCATTTAGTTACTACCCGTTCAAATTGAGTTCGGATTTCTACTAAAGTAGTGTTATGAATGTAGGACGGTCCAATATCGTATTCACTTCGTCGAAAGAGGAATAAAAGTAAGCAGGCAAGCAAGTACGTACGTAAAACTTTATTAAACAAGAGTCCATTAAAAATAGAGAGAATCCGGACGTAGATAGAGGAGCAGACAGAAGAGGACTCCAGGAAAAGAACAGAGGCGATCCGACGGAGCGCAAACCCTTGTTCCGACTCGTTTTTCCTCCGATTTTCCATGAGATTTCTCAATCTTTCCTCTATTTTTATTATTTTTTTATCATTAGTATGAACTAATTTAATTATAGGGACATGTAATTAGCTATTTGATATTGTGGGTTTATGAGATTGGATTATTGTTTGAATGATTAATTAGTAGATTGGATATTTATTCAAGATTCGTAATTTGACTCTATGATTCATGTTAATTTATTTAGTCTGATCATCTATATTATTTTCGTGAGTCTATTGTTAAATTGAGAGTAGTGTTAATCGAGTTGCAGTTTTCTGGTTCGGTTTCCTTTACTTGAATCTTGTTTGATAATTGAATTGTATGAGGTTGCAGTTTTCTGGTCTTTTCTAATTCAATTGATTGGTGCTCTTAATGCGATTGAGTTTGTCAGTTCAATACATGTTTTCATGGTTGAGTTGACGTAATTTGACTAGGATTAAATTTGCGTGTTTTCACGGGATTTAACGAGTAAGAAAGATAAAAGTAGTAGTTTGCTTGTTTCCAAGGGACTAACTAGTTAACCAGTCTATTCAAGACTAAAGTGAGTCGATGATTTTACCCCGCTATCTATAGAAAATTACATGTTTCCTATTAATTCGTCATTCATAGTCTATCACTTATAAGATTCGCTACTTTAATTTGTTACTTAGCTTAGCTACTTTTAGTTCAAAACAATCTAAACCAACCCCCCATTATATATTACAGTTATATATATTATATTTAGTTAATTTAAGATAATAACTTCAGTTCTTGTGGGTTCGACCCTTGCTTACACTATCTAATTGGTAGAATTAGCGAGTGAATCAATATATAAATATAAAAGAGGCTTTTTTCGAGAAATTCTATTGGTCAACATCATCTTTTTCAATTTTTGGAAAGCATATTTTAAGATCTTCCAAGATTACGAAAAATATACTATGTAATATTTCTAATATCACAACTATTATTTACGTAAAAAAAAATTGATAATCAATTTGACAAAAAAAATATAATGCAAAACATTTCAAAATTTATATATTTGGATTCTTAACGAAAAATGCTTTCATTATAGTATAAATTTTGTATTTTTTTACTAGCATATCATTTATAAGATCATATAACTATAACCTAAGTATATGAAAATTAAATAAATGACTTTTAAAATAATTTTTATTATTCTAATATTAGTATAATGGTTTAGTAGAATTCAAGAAATAATTAATTTATACAAAAATATGATGTTATTTGTCACACATTGAAAAATAACGTAGGTGTGGTAAATATACCATATAAAAAGTAGAGTTGTCCCACATCGAAAATTTACCTTAAGATATGGTGATCCTATGATTATAAATATGAGTCATAATTGAAACTTATGTATCCACCCAAAATCTTTTGAGTCTCTTAAGTATTGTCTTAGAGATCTCTTACAGCAAGTTTGTATTATTGTCTTTACAATAGTGAAATTTACATCATAAAAAATTAATTTAGGAAAGTTTCATAAATAATACTTTGGATATAAAAATTTAAGTGGATAATATTTTAATTATTATATAAAATAAAAATAATAGAAATATATATTTTAAAGAAAAAGATGGTGTACTACTTAATATATTATTTTTCTTACATTGAAAAATAATGTAGATGTGGTAAACATATTAAGTATAAATTGTATAATTATCCCACATCGTAAAAATAACATAAAGTGGCTAACCCTATGATTATAAATAGGCGTCGTCCTTAAACCTTAGGTATTAACCCAAATTTTCTTGAATCTCTTAAAAATTATCTTAGAGATCTTCTAAAAGTTTGTAGAAGTGATGAATATACTATGTATAAATAGTAAAATTGTCCCACGTCGTAAAATTAACATAAGGTGGGTGATCCTATAATTATATATAGGAATCATCCTTTGACCTTCTATATCAAAGTAAAATCTCCTATAATTATATATATGAATCATCCTTTGACCTTATATATCAAAGTAAAATCTTTTAAGTCTATTAAGTATTGTCTTAGAAATCTCTTAAAAGTTTGTGTATTACTATCTCCGCAATTGTTAAATTTACATAATCAAAAATTAATTAAGAAAAGTATTATTAAAAAAATTTAAGTATCGTAACAAAAATTATGAAGATAATATAGTTACATTCGTGGTAAAAAAAAACTCGAAAGTATAGAAACTCATACTTTTATTTGCACATACTTGGTGTAATTTTTAGTATATTATTTGTCCCACATTGAAAAATAATGTAGGTATGATGAATATATTACTTATAAATAGTAGAATTATCCCACATTAGAAAATTATCATAAGGTGGGTGATCTTATGATTACAAATAGGAATCATATTTGGAAATAAAGTTTCAACCCAAAATCTTTTGAGCCTGTTACATATTGTCTTAAAGAGCTCTTAAAAGTTTGTATTATAATCTAAACTATAGTTAAATTTACATCATTAAAAATTAATTTAGAAAAGTATCATAAATAATAATTTCGATGATAAATTATTTAATGTGTTATTTGAAAAACAATGTAGGTGGTGACTGGTGAATATATACTATGTATAGATAGTAAAATTGTCCCACATTGAAAAATTATCATAAGGTGGAGTGATCATAAATATAATAATCTTTTTTATATTGTTAATAAAAGACTTTTAAAATATAATAAGTGACCTTTAAAATATTTTTTTATTATTCTAATATTAATATAACAGTTTAGTAACAGTTAAGAAATAAATATTATATAGAAAAAGATGGTGTACTATTTAGCTTTTTATTAGTCCCACATCGAAGAATTATGTATGTATGGTGAATAACATATAAATAGTAAATTGTCCCACATCAAAAAATTACTATAACATATGGTGATTTTATGATTATAAATAGTAGTCATCCTTGAACTTAGGTATAAACCCACAATTTTTTAAGTCTCTTAAGTATTGTGTTGAAGAATTCTAAAAATTTGTATTATAATCGTCACAATAGTGAAATTTACATTGTTAAAAATTAATTTAGAAAAGTATCATAAATAATAATTTTTATGATAAACTACTTAATGTGTTATTAGTCCCACATTGAAAAATAATGTATTTGTGGTAAATATATATACTAAGTGTAAATTGTAAATTTATACTATATCGGAAAATATCATGAGGTGGAGTGATAAAAAAATATGATTATAAATTGGAGTCATTTTAGTCTCTTAAGTATTGTCTTAAAGAACTCTTAAAAGTTTGTATTTTTATCTCCACAATAATGAAATTTACACCATCAAACTTAATTTAGGAAATTTAGGAAAGTATTATATAAGTAATAATTTGGATGGTGTACTACTTAATATGTGATTTGTCCCACATTCAAATATAATACAAGTATAGTAAATATGCTACGTATAAATAGTATAATTGTCTAACATCGTAAAATTATCATAAGGTGAGGTGATCCTATAATTATAAATATGAGTCATCATTAGAACTTAGATATCAAACCAAATCTTTTGAGTCTCTTAGATATTGTCTTAGAGAGCTCTTAAAAGTTTGTATCCACATTAGTGAAACCTACATTATCAAAAATGAATTTAGGAAGGTATCATAAAAAATAAAGTGAAAATCTTTTATTTATCTCAATATACATTTCCTATATAATATTCAAGTGATGTTTATAATTTTTATATAAAACCTTTTACATTTCATTTCACATAAAAAATATTGTGAAAATGAGTCATCTTTCAAAGTTAGATATTCACCCAAAATCTTTTGAATCTCTTAAGTATTATCTTACAGAACTCTTAAAATTTTGTATTATTATCCCCGCCCTTAATGAAATTTATATCATTAAAATTAATTTAGGAAAATATCATAAATAAAAATTTAAGAAAGTATCATAATTAAGTACAACTAAATATATTATTTGTCCCACATTGAAAAATAATGTAAGTGTGGTGAATATACTATGTATAAATAGAAGAATTCTCCCACATCAGAGAAATATCATAAGCTGGAGTGATCATGCGATTATACATAAGAGTCGTCCTTGGACTTAGATATCAATCCAAAATCGTTCGTAGTAAAAAAAAAATGTTATCATTATAGTATAAAATCTGATATTATTTGCACATACTTGGTGTTATTTCTTAGTATGTTATATATCCCACCTTGAAAAATAATGTAAGTGTGGTGAAGATACTAATACATATAAATAGTAGAATTGCCTCTATCGGACAATTATCATAAGGTAGGGTGATCAACCCAAAATCTTTTTATTCTCTTAAGCAATGTGTTAGAGAGCTTAATTCTTAGGTACCTTGGATCATTTTTCGAGTCATATAGATCAAATATAACTTGATTCCTGGCAAGGTTGGTAAAATATGTTTAAAATAGAAGTTGAATCAATATATCAATATTATTTTCTTAAAAATTACGGAGTATATTTTATTATAGTCATAAATTTTCAAAAGTTTATTTTTACAAGTTAATTATTATAGGAAAATTATGAAAATGACATTAAGGTAGACCCGTGCATCGCACGGGCATGAAATCTAGTATAAATTTAATTTTTATTGCGGAAACGACACGCATCAAGGTGTCTGATTGTCCTTCTATGAAATGCTTTATCTTATAAAGTCATTTGCACTGAAGAGGCCGTACCTTATCAGGCAAATCAACAAGATCCCATACGTCATTCTCATACATGGAGTCCATCTCGGACTGCATGGCTTCAAGCCATAGCTTAGAATCGGAACAGGTCATGGCACCTTTATAGGTAGCGGGTTCGTTACTCTCTAGGAGTAAAACATTATCTCTCTCATTCTCCTCGACCATACCAATGTATCTATCAGGAGGAATGGAGACTCTACCCGACCTCCTAGGTTCCATAGAGATGTTAACCGTAGCAGAAGTTGAAGGAACTTCTTCCTCCATTGGTTGCTCGGTTGTTGGTTCTTAAATCTCCGACAGATCGAAGGTTCTATTACTTGACTTATTCTCGAGAAACTCTTTCTCTAAGAACTTCGCACTAGCCGCAACAAAAACTCGATGTTCGGTAGGCGAATAGAAGTAATGACCAAACATTCCTTTTGGATAACCAATAAAGTATGTCTTGACCGATCGCGGGCCGAGCTTATCCTCGTGTGTCCACTTGACATAAGCCTCGCAGCCCCAAACCCGAATAAAGGACAAGTTAGGGACCGTTCCCTTCCATAACTCATATGGAGTCTTGTCTACAGCTTTAGACGGACTTCGGTTAAGTATAAGAGCAGCTGACAAAAGAGCAAAACCCCATAGTGAATCAGGTACTACCGTGTGACTCATCATGGATCGAACCATATCAAGTAATGTTCGATTTCTCCGTTCGGACACACCATTTAATTGAGGTGTTCCAGGTGGAGTTAACTGTAATACTACACCACAGTCTTTAAGGTGTTGATCAAACTCATTTGAAAGATATTCGCCACCACGATCTGAACGAAGTGCTTTAATCTTTCTTCCCAGTTGGTTTTCAACCTTATTCTGGTATTCCTTGAACTTTTCAAAGGACTCACTTTTATGCTTCATTAAGTAGACATATCCGTATCTACTCAAATCATCCGTGAAAGTGATAAAATATCTATAGCCGTCTCTTGCGTTTATTGACATAGGTCCACATACATTAGTATGTATGAGTCCTAATAGGTCACTAGCGCGCATTCCAACACCTTTGAAGGAAATTCGAGTCATTTTACCGATAAGACATGATTCACACGTGCCAAATGATTCGTAATCAAATGGGGAGATAGTCCCATTGTCAATGAGCTTCTTTACACGTTTCTCATTTATGTGTCCCATACGGCAGTGCCATAGATAAGTTTGATCTTTGTCACCAACCTTTAATTTCTTATTATTCACATGCAATATGTCTGTGGTTTGATCTAAGATATAAATTCCATTCATGGAAACTGCTTTGCCATAAATCATTTCATTAAAAGAGAAAATACAGCTATTGTCCTTTATTGAAAATGAAAAACCGTCTTTATCTAGTACAGAAACAGAAATAATGTTCTTAGATAAACTGGGTACATAGCAACAGTTATATAAATATAACTCAAAACCACTCGGGATTTGGATTACATATGTTCCCACTAAAACTGCAGCAACTCTTGCTACATTCCCCACTCGCAGGTCCACATCACCCTTTGCGAGAGGTGTGATGTTTCTTAGGCCCTGCAAATGATTACACAGATGAGAACCACAACCTGTATCAAGTACCCAAGTTCCGAAACTTGCATGGTTAATCTCAATCATATGAATAAAAGATGACATACCAACAGGAGTGACGCGGCCTGCTTTTATGTCCTCACGGTACACGGGACAGTTCCTCCTCCAATGCCCAGTCTTGTGGCAATGGTGGCACTCCATGTTACTGTCCTTGCTCTTTGCCTTGCCTTGTGAGCCAATGGTCTCACCAGGCCCACTCTTGTCGTTTCCTGACTTTTTAAACTTTGGCTTTCCTACAGCTAGGTCGCCATGAGTCTTGCCCTTACCTTTGCCCTTGTTTGAAAACATGAGAACATCTTGCTTCATGCTCCCACTCATTTTCATATCATTCTCGGTCTGTACGAGAAGTGAGTGTAGCTGATGAATACTTTTCTTCATATCATTCATATAGTAATTTGCCCTGAAAAGGGCAAAACCATCATGATGTGAATGAAGCACACGGTCAATGACTATGCTCTCACTGATTTTGCAATCAAGTGCCTCCAGTTTCTCGACATTCTCAATCATATCAAGAATGTGTGGGCTAACCGGTTGGCCCTTCTGGAGTTTCGCCTCAAAGAAGCGACAGGTATGCTCATAAGTAACGATCCTCGGTGCTTTTGAGAATTCGTTAGTGAGCGTGGTGAAAATCTTGTTTGCACCTTGGGCAATGAAGCGTCTTTGCAAATTGCTTTCCATTTCAAAGATGAGTACGTTCTTTATCGCACCCGCTTCCATAACGAAGTCACTATATTCAAGTGTCTCGTTAGCTCTCGCATTGGGGCCTGGGTTTGGCGGTATTGGCTCAGTCAAGTACTTGAGCTTACCGTCAGCAATGGCAGCATTCCGTAATGCCGCCTCCCAGTCCGCAAAGTTGGACCCGTCATTCTTCAGTCGCGTGGACTGATTCATGTGGTCCATAAAAGCTTTAAGCCAGGATTCGCGCGCGAGCGTGGCACTTGGCATAGGGATATCAGTATTTCCAGCCATTTGTTATATGCAGTATTATCAATATGAACGAGTTCTACACTGAAAAAGAAGAAAAACATAATAAGCATACTCATCGATTTGAATTTAAGTCTAGTGCAAAAATTTGTTTTAATGCAAAGACTCGAGCATTTATACAATTGACCTCCCTCAAGAATTATATAAATGATCCCAAGACTTAATTATCTGTAAATTGATAAGCCAACCTCTTGGCTAATTCTACCTTTAGAATTCTTGGTCGATAAATTTCTGTAAATTCTATCTTTAGTCCATCATAATCACGAGAAACTCTTCGGACTATAATGTTGAGATAAAATAGGTCAACACACACTACTTACCCAACGTAGAAGGGGTCATATGGAGAGTAAGGTCCTATATGCCTACCGACGAAGTAGGGATTCATAGTAGTTTGGCCTATAAAGACTAGTCTCAATTTTAGGTTTAGAGGAAGATCCCATCAATTTTATTTTAATTCAATTTAAGTGAATTAATATCTAGCATGCGAGGATGAATAAACTAAAATGATGGCTTAAAATCGAGTGACATCTTTATGTCCATTATAACTAACATTCAAACTATATGAGTCAATTTTCATGCAATTTAGAAGTAGGTAGTTTGGTTTAGGCGGAATATGATACACTAACTATCATGTGATGAAAAAAAAAAAACAAGAACGGAAAAATACATAAAAATATTACAAAGTCCTAGTGTGGCCTATCTACCAAAATGAACAAAATACAACTTTGGAATCCAACCCATTTGGACTCGAGAAGCATAATTTAAACCTATTTACATTCTAATTTAAAAACATAATTTAATAAAAAATAAATTGGAGATTCGAGATCTCAAAATTACATCAAAGATCATGTTTCCATCATTACGAAAACATGATCAACTAAGGCCACACTAGGTAATACAAATTACAACCGATTGCAAAAATACGTAAATTAAACCATTCAACCATTCATTCAACAAGATAAAATGCATCAACTATAAATTAAACATTCAAGACATAATTCTTTAATTATGAAGAGTAATTTATCCAAACCACCTTTTAAAATGATCAAAATTACGTGATAATTCCTTAATTAATCACAATAATCCCAACCAAACGTAATCCAATTTTTATTCATATTCTTTAACATGAATTAATACAACATTATTTTAAACCTCTTTAAAATAATTGGGTATCCAATTATTGTGAACTTCTTCTCAATAATAAACAAAACATTATCATTATAAAGAATTATAACAAAAACTTACGACCAAAAATTAAAAAAAAAAACGAAACAATTTTTTTTTTTTTGGCAGCCACGGATTTTTTTTTTTTTTTTAAAATATACAATTTAATTTGATGTTACTAATATTTTCAAGATCGGTACAAAATATCAACATCTAATCATTATTAAACATCAATACAAACTAGATGATTCAATTTAACAATTTAAAATGAATATCTAAAACAATGAATACCGAAAAATATATAGCAATGAACATTCAAATCGATTTCCATTTACATTTTAATTTAATCCTTATTAAATCAAAACAACTACAAATTCATCATGTTATCGTCTTAACTATTTAAAACAACAATTATAATGAATCAAAATGAAAACAAGGCAAAAAAAAAAAAAATTTATACGGATGAACAGTACAGACGAAAAAAAAAAAAAAAAAATTTCTCGGCAGAAATCAAAAGAACAAAAAAAATAATAATTCTAATCTTATATTTCATCAATTATGAAAACATATAAAATAATTTCGTTGCCCTTGGCTCTGATACCACTTGTGAGAAATATCGGTATATTTCGTCATTAAATTACGGATTATAACGAAACTATAGTATATGAATTACGAGTCATAAATGAATTGCATAATATAAAATTATAGGAATTTAGAATTAACCTTTGGTCCTATCAAATTTGGCCTATGAACAATATCGAAATCGATATTCTCCTAATTGTTGCACCCAAGATGCTCCGAGATATGCCTTGCTTGTGCTAGAATTTTAGAGAAAAGTTACTGCTAATTTTCTTTTTGTGTGATGATGAATGATAGAGAGAATTGAGAGAAAAATCTGAATTTTTCTTTTGTTCTTCTTGCTTATTCGGCCGTTCCACTAGGGTAGTAGAAGGAGGAGTCTCTCCTCTTTTTACTACTCTTGTAATTAGGGTTTTGACCTAGTTACCATAAGAGAATAATAGGAGATCTTTTCCCTTATTTTTATCTCCTATTAACCGAAAAATTAAGAAAAGAAAAGACTATTTTTTTCTTTCCTTTTTCGGTTATATTAGCATGTAATATAATATATACGTCAACTATAAATATCCGTATATTTATAATTTGCTAATTAAATATAACATATTATGTTTAATTACGAATTAACATTTTAATTCGTTTAAGCTGATATTATATACATTGATTAAATATAACGGTTTATATTCAATTACGAATTACATTTAATTCGTCTCAGCTAATATTATTTAATCGTTATTAAATAATCGTATCATCATTACATTGACTAACCTTTTAGTCATATACATCGACTAACCTTTTAGTCATATAATAAGGCATCAATATGATTATATTATGCATATAATCACATCTCTCAGACACATCCTTTAGGTGTGACTTTTAGGGACCAGTTGATCACCGCCATTAAAATGACAATAACGTCAAACTCCTAGCAAGCCAACCGTTATCGATAAACGTTAATCAACTGATAAGAATACAAAGTATACCTTGTGAACCTGTAAGAGATTTATTCATGTTATCACACTAACTGTGGAGGACACTAGCTCCAACACATGAGAACCCTATTACAAGTAAACAATTATGTTCAGGTCTATTTTAGATACTTTGCTTAATTATTTTATCTTATTCGATATTATTTGCATAAGATATAATTTAAAGATTTGTTTCTTGTAGCCTAACCTACTAGATACCACACGACTCTAGGTTTCACGACTCCTAGGGTTTTATAAAACCTAGATCACTTCCTTCACTATAAATACATGTCTATCTCATGACTTTTAAGATAAGACTTTTCCCACGTAAACTTATACTTTGCATTCAAATTGTTAAAAATTGTTATTTTACAGTTGAAAGTATTTTTGAAATGTCGTGCTTTTATACTTGTGATACACGGATTAGTGATCCTTGCCACGGTGGTACACGGGGAACCACGGTGGGGCACACTTGGATGGACAAGCGTAGAAATACGCATTTGTGGAGTCGCCACCAATTTTTATGGAAAATTGGAACTGTAACACCCGGAAATGTACCCTATTTTTATAGTGAAAATATTTTACGGAAACTTTTCAGCGAAATTTAGTTTTAACCGTAAATTTAATTTTCCGAGTCGAATTTAGAATTTCCGAGTTCGTATTTGGAATTTCCGCGAGTTTTCAAGTAAAACCCGTCTTAAGTCGTCTTTGACTTTTTCTTGACTTTTGAGCCGTCTTTGACTTTCGTTGACTTTTTCCTTCATATACTCCCTCAAACCCTAACTCCTTCTTTCATTTTCCACTTACTCTTTCTTCCTCATCAAACCATCAAACCTTGCCTCCATAATCTTTTCGATCTTTTATAATATGTATCTCATTCGTTGTCCGCTCAAATTCACGTAAGTTCGTCTTATTCTTCCCCTCTTATCTTCCTCTATCCTTATTGGTAATAAAAATACCGTCTTTCTCGCTTTTTAAATTATCCGTCTTTCTCAAGGTGAATGATATTCATCTTTTATTATCTAATTGTATGTAGGTGGAGACTAGGAAGGTTTAGAATCGATTAAAGACGCAAAAAGGTAACGGTGAAGGTTTACTCGATATCATTTACGTG
>JAIUZE010007529.1:0-16926 GCA_022085475.1 Heliosperma pusillum | reverse complement strand
GCTGTTACGAGGCCCGATTTATCATATGTTGTACATGTCTTGTCTCAGTTTATTCATGCGCCTCGTCAGGATCACTGGGATGCAGCACTTCGTGTTGTTCGCTACCTAAAAGGTACTCCTGGTCAAGGAATATATCTGCAGGCTAATTGTGATCTCACCTTGTCTGGCTGGTGTGACTCGGACTGGGCTGCTTGTCCCTCCACGCGTCGCTCTTTGTCTGGTTGGTATATTTTTTTGGGTCGCTCTCCCATCTCGTGGAAGACCAAGAAACAGCACACTGTTTCTCGCTCTTCTGCAGAAGCTGAGTATCGATCTCTTGCTGCTATTACATGTGATATCAAGTGGCTCAAAGGCCTTCTTCTGAGCTTAGGTGTTGCTCACCCCAAGGCTGCTCCCATTTGTTGTGATAGCCAGTCTGCTTTATATCTTGCTCAAAACCCTGTCTTCCATGAATGTACAAAGCATATTGAGATTGACTGTCATTTTACGCGCGATGCAATTCAGGCTGGCATCATTGCTCCTTCTTATGTTTCCATGACGGATCAATTGGCTGACCTTCTAACCAAGGCACTTGGTCCTACTCATCTAATAGTCGTATACTAGTTTCCATATATTGTCCTCTTGTATCCTATAAATACTTGCCTTTTACCTCATAATACAATATAAGAGAGTTTTATATCATAACATATATGTTGTCAACAAATTTTAGAAAAGGGTATATCCTATAATTTTGGGTCACAAGTTTCAAAATATTTATATAACAAATAAGAGATATGTCCACATTATAACTTTGGTACGAAGTTTTAAGTTTTTGAAGGTGCATAATAATTTAACACCGTCTAATCAATACAATATATTCATATTGTTTAAGCGTAAGTGGCCAGAAGTCCACATGTAAATGTTAGTAACCAGAAGTTTAAACTACATTTGAATTTAAAGCGGTCTTTATTAAGGGTAAATTTATTTGTAAATTGATTCTTATTCACCCGAATTTGAACAGTATGAGGAAATATGAAATTTGATCAATTCCGTGACGTGATTGTGACTTCTTATAGAGACTATGCATGTTGTAGAGATCGAGAGCATGGCGTTATGTTAAGCTTGATATTGCGGCCTATATTAAGCCAAATTATGTGGCCTAGAGTTCATAGTGTTTACAAGCTAGCACTTTCAAATACAGATAATTATTATTTGAGTATCAATCAAAATTGAGAACACGCTAGGTATTTATATATATATATATATATATATATATATATATATATATATATATATATATATATATATATATATGTATTCATAGTATGTGATACTTTAGCAAATTTGAAAAATCATATCAAATTGATTCTTTCCCTCTAGTGAATGACATATCATGATTATTTTGAAATTGGAATATATTTTATCATTAATACAAATAATGTTGACAAATTATCCTAAGATTTATTGAGTGAAAAATCTTGAACCTCCGGAAAATTGGATCATCATTATTCCCATAAGAGAATATGTTCTCATTTGAGAAAATTATGCCAACGACAAAGCTAAAATTCGAGGATGTGATGTGTTTATTTCAACACACTAATATTTCCATCGGAAATGGACATTTACTTCACTCTTGAAAGAAAAGTGATAATGTGATCAACATATGATATATTGTAAATTAAATGGTTGAACAATACACAAATTTGAAAGTTGTTTAAAATTTTATCAGCCACAAAAAGAATAATTGATTCGTCAAATGGAATGATATCATAAGCATGCGTACGTTATCACTTTATATGTTGACGATTATAATTATTGATCTTATGACACAATTATATATGAAAATACTCAAAGAGTAATATATTCCCTATTGGAATATTGTAAGTCTTGCCTAAATATATTAGATATTTGTTGTATTCTATGTCACTTAATTTATCTGGACGGATAAAGAAAAATTTAAAATTTTAGTTTATACGATACTAATGTTGCTAACCAGAAGATTAGCATGAGAAATATAGTCAACTAAAAATGTGATCTGTGATAAGTGAAATTTTTAAAACATGGCCAATGCTAAAGACATATTGTCATGGATTGTGGGCACACTACGAAAGTGACATATAAATGGTTAAAATGTGAAAGTCGAGGCCATCCGGGTTTCTACTATACCCGTTTTGATACCTAAAGTTTATCATAAATAAAAGATAAGTGCTGAAATTCTCACGTGTAGAAATTTTATTAAAGGCAAGACACTACATTGCGTTGAATACATTTGATATTGGAGAACTAAATAATACTCAAAGTTTAATAAAAAAAACTTAAATGTTTGTGTACGGATTGACACTGTATTGAGTGACTTGTAACTACATAATGATTTTTCTGATTAGTTCACGTGATTGAAAATCACGGTTTGATTATTATATGAAATAGTTGATCTCCTGAATTGGGCATTGTGATTCAGCCACATTAAAATCCAACTGCATTATATGTTACTCCCCGAATTATTTTGTTATAACAAAAACGCCCTTATAAACCCTCCTCGATGATATGAGAAATTGAAATCTAAGGTGGTTATGATAAAATATTTAGACTATACATCTGCTTATATTTTTTCCATCTTAGGGGGAAAAAGGTAACTTAAAAAGCTGGTAAAAACAAATATGATCCCATAATGAACTAGAAATTCCAAGAATGTTATACATTAAATTCATTTAGTAGAGGTTTGATATAGCAATACGTTTTGCCAGATTAATACAAGTATATACACTTGAAGTATATTATAAGAAAAGTCCAGAAGAATTGGCGGTTCCACTATGAAAATGAAATAGCAAGATGAAGCAGTTGGTATGACATAAGATTGCTATATTTGGAGTGTCCCTGAAGTGACACAGATATCTGAATAAATATAGATGGCCTAAAAGAACATAATGGTACCACATGCATATTCAGATTCAGATGTCAATTGAACAGTACTGATATCATCGATAGATGATGACATTATATCGATATATTTATGGAACCTATATACATTTGTGGGCGCACGATATTATATGGACTCAATGACGGGGATCTTAAATGGAAGTCCGTTTTGATTATCGACATATAATCTTTGATTATAATGAGCTCATAGACTTGAAGTCCATTCATTGACCTGAAGTCAATTTAAATTATGAATTTTGGAAAAGGAAAAGAATAATGTACAATTTACATTATCGAGTCATCATCATATGCATATAGAAATTAAGTTAATCATTGCATCTTAGTTTAATATATAAATTATTAGTATTGCATTGTTATAGAAATGTTGTTTAGAATTAGTTATATATCATATGCATGCACATGATTAATTATATTTTTATACTTTGATAAATGTTTAAAAGGAGAAATGCATTTTATTCATATTAGGATAACTCCCTGTAGAATCCTCTTATAAATGATCATATGTTGATGACACTTGATGAAATTGAGTTTTGAAAGCTCATGATGAAATTTATATACCTCTACAATACGATTAAAAGATATCGTGATTATTTTTAAAATGAAATATTTAAACTTATATAGAGTTTAATTGAAATAAATATATATTGTCTCAACCTGAAGTTTGAGCCTTTGAGAATTTAGATTTTAATGAATTTATTGCTAAACATGTGAAATTTGTTATCGTCCAGAAGTACCATAACGATTCGAAAATAATATAATGAAATACTATAATGAGGATGACAATCCTTACAAGATGATTTGGCAAGAAAGATAAATGATTTTCCAATCAAGATGAATTGTTAATTGATATGTCTAGTTTTATATGATTTTACTCCCTAAATTAGCTCGATTTTGCATGATTATTATACTTTGTTTAGTATATTTATGAGCTAATTACGTGTTCGAGGTGCATTGCTCGTTTTTGCTATGTTTTGAAGGAATCTAAGCATTTAGAGGCTTTTTCCTAACACAATTAGCAAGAACCAAAGTCCAACAAGCTAATGGAAGCAAAATGGACCATGAAAGGAGAATGACAAGCCAAGCATGAAGATTTGTGAAATGGATTGAAATGCAAAACCAAAAATGAAGCCCAAAGCAAGGAGTCCACATCTCAAGCATAGGATACTCCTTTAGATGCTCAAAGAAACCCTAAACTATGCAATTAACCGGAAAATTAAGGTGTTTAAAGGCATAGCTTAGGATTCCTTAAGCATTAAATGGAGAATTTAAGCAAATGCACCCGGATTAAGGAGGCCCCGATCGAGGTTTGGCTTCTGTGAATTCTACCGTTTCAAGTCCCTCTCCCTATATAAAGGAGAGGGACCTCGACATTTAGGGATATCTTTTATCATATCTTTTACTCATCTTTCACATATCTTTCATAGCTTTTCTCATATTTCCCTTAGCTTAAGCACACAAGTTTTTCTTAGTTTCATAATTAGTTAAACATTTAGTTATTACTTTGTCAAACATTTGGTTATATTTTGAAGTTGTATTGCAATCTTTCCATTCAAGCATTTGGGTTATTCGTTCTTCATTTCCGAGTTATATTTCTCTATTGCGGTAATCCTAATTCTAGTTTTATGTTAGTATTCATTTCCGTCATTTACCATACAAATCATTTAGTTAATCGTAACATTTAGTTAATCATAGTTTCATTGTTATCCACACTAGAATTGTTAGTTTCATTTCACTTAGTGTAGCACATTTTATTAACAAGTTGTTTTCCTTTATAATTTCATATTCATCATGCTTATTATATCAAATACTATTAGTCTAAACATCAATATGAGTGAGTAGTTTCATTTGTTTAGGGATTAAAGGAAGCCATGCATAATTAGTAAGTTGTAAATGTTAAAATAAAGATTAACTAATATTGGTAAATTATTTCTATCACATGCTTGTATTGTTTGTTAATCATTGTTATTTGGCCAATTGCATTGATTAAATTTGTTAATTCATTCTACAAGTCGAGAGGCACGGAATCGGATTAGACTAAGCATGTGTAGTAGGACGACTCTAGTCATAACGAAAGTTCTCTAGGACTCGACCTAAGGTTTTCACTAATATCGAGAGATGGGTGTCTTTAGCCTAAACAAATTAACAATATTAAGAATTCCTATGTTTAACATGAGCATTTACGTATTTGCATGAGTGACCCGACTCCCTTAGACTCTTTTAATATTATTGAATTTACATCATAGTTAGCTAAACATCAAACCAAACCAAACAATTAAACCGACTTTGATAGTAGTCCATTCATTGCATTTCATAACGAAATTCCCGTCTCCTTGTGTTCGACCCCTCGTACTACATTTATTTGTGTCTAGGAAAATTTATCTTTGCATCGGTGTGCGATATATCCTATCAAATTTTGGCGCCGTTGCCGGGGAAACGCTTTTATTTCGTTTTTGATTTGTAGACTTCTATCATATTGTTTTTCTCTTGTCTTTAGGAACACTTGTTCCTTGAGACCGTACTTACAATTTCCTTGAAGATTGTCACCTTATGCCCAGGTCTTCTCGTGAGGAAGAATTACTTTTACCGGATTCCGAGCCCGAGAAAACCTTTCGTAGAAGTCGACGCTTTTGGAAAGAAGTAAAAGACGCCTCTTCTCCCGTGCAAGTTGAAAGTGCTTGAAAGTCTTACTTAGACGATCTGGAAAATCTTGAAAAGGAGGAGGTTTCTAGTTCATCATCATCCCCACCACCCTCACCAACTAGGAGAATGGTGAAACCTTCCGATCATTCCAAGCCCACCGCGGCTATGCTTCCGGCCGGTATCACCACCACTCAAATTACCGCCTTAGAATTCGAGATCAAACCAGCTTTCATTAACCTTGTGGAGAGAAAGCAATTTGAGGGAATTCCTTTGTAGGATCCCAATTTGCATGTGCAAAACTTTTGTGACTATTGCTCCATGATTCGCCAAACGGGTGTCAATCAAGCCCAAATTAGGGAAATACTTTTCCCTTTTTCTTTGAAGGGGAAGGCAAAACATTGGATCAATAGCCTTGATCGTGCCACCATGGGAGTGACAAATTGGGAGACATTGGCTCTTGCTTTCTATCAAAAGTTTTTTCCACCCGAGAAAACTCAAACTTTGAGGAGCCAAATCACGGGATTCCGTCAACAAGCTCTTGAGAGATTATATAAAGCTTGGGAGAGGTACAAGGAGCTCCAAAGGCAATGCCCACACCATGGCTTCGATGCTTGGTTCCTTTCCATAACATTCTACAATGGGTGTTGTGCGGAATCCCGAAGAATTCTTGATTCCGCCAACAATGGGCGTTTTCAAGAAATTGACACGGATATTGCTCATGCCACCATTGAATCTATGGCGATCCACGATGCCCAATATGTTAATTCTCGGAGTGCACCCATCTAAGGAGGAGAGGTAGTTGCCGACACTAGAATCTTGAAGAATCAAATCCTTTTGCTCCAAGAAAAGTTGGAGGCTCAACAGGCGGTTCATCAACTCAATGCCGTGTCTTCTACTAGTCAAATTGTTGTTTGCGAAAGTTGTGAAGGTGCGGGTCATTACTCTAATGTGTGCCAAGCCACTATGGAAGAGGTATGTGCTTTTCAAACTTTTAAACAAAGTTCTTATCCACCGGGTACCTTTTCCAATACTTACAACCCAAACACAAAATTCCACCCCAACTTGTCCTACAAAAGCAACAATGTGCTCAATCCTCAACCCCAACAAAATTTTGTGCCTCAAGCTCAACAAAATGGCTATGTCCCACAACAAAGATTCAATACTTATCCACCGGGCTATCAAAACCAAAACTACCAACAAAGACCACCAATCCAAAACTCCCAACCAACCCAGGTTCCACAACCCCGAAATGTCCAAAAACACTATCAAGAACTCAAGTTCTTAGTAGTACAATTGGCTAAGACTCAATCGCACATGTTGGCTCAATTTCAAAAGAATGATCAAAGCCATGGTTCCGCAATCAAAATGCTAGAGCAACAAATGGCTCAACTAGTCACTTCTAGCACCTCAAGGTGAGCAACCACATGATACTCTTAATGCAATCCCCTTGAGAAGTGGTACAAAGTATGATGAGCCACCCATGCCCAAAGACAATGAGGAGGTGCTTGTTGAGTTGGAGGTTTCATCCAGTGGTAAGAAAGATGAGGTTATGCCCGAGAAGGTGGATGATCCTATTGTGGTTGAGCAAGTCAAAGATGTGGAGGATGCTCCTCCAAAGAAGGTTGTTGAGACAAATGAGCCGTAAAAAGTCAAAGTGCCCTTCCCTCATAGATTGGCAAAGCATCACAAGAGCACCCAATTCGGTAAATTCATGGAAGTTGTGAAGAACCTCCAGGTAACTGTTCCTTTTACCGAATTAATCACTGAAATTCCGTCTTACACTAAGTTCATGAAAGACATTTTAACTAAGAAGAGTATTTTTGACGAAGTTGAAACTATAGCCTTCACCGCCGAGTGTAGTGCTCTTTTGTAAAATAAGTCCCCTTCTAAGTTAAAAGATCCCGGTAGTTTTTTCATTCCATGTACAATTGGTACCTATCAAATTGATAAAGCTTTATGTGATTTAGGTACTAGTGTAAGTGTCATTCCTTACTCTATTTGTGCTAAGCTTAATATGGGAGTCTTGAAATGTACTAGTGTCACATTACAAATGGCGGACCGTTCTATAAAACGACCTTTGGGAGTTTTGGAGGATGTTCCCGTCAAAGTTGGTAAATTTTTTATTCCGGTTGATTTTATTGTTCTTGACATGCCCGAGGATGCCCAAATCCCAATTATTTTGGGAAGACCCTTTTTACATACCGCGGGTGCGATAATGGATGTCAAGTATGGTAAAATAACATTGGAAGTGGGTGACGATAAGGTCACATTTAACTTAAATAGTGCCATGAAGAGTCCCATATTCGAAGAGTCTTGTTTTTCTATTGATGTTTTGGACATTGTAATAGATGACTTTATACCACAGTCTTTGGTTAAGGACCCTTTTGAGGCACTCTTGGTATTAGAATCTTTTGCAGGTGATGATAAGATTGGGAATGAGGAGATGGATGCTTTGGAGAATGAGTTGGATGGAGAAGAATTATCAATAGAGGGAGTAACCATGGAAGCTTGAACCGACTCGAACTTCATACGTCGTGCGGGACGTTAAACCAGCACTTCTTTGGAGGCAACCCAAGCTTTTATTTGCTTTCATTTTATTTTCTTTATTTTCTTATTTTCTGTAATTTCTCGTTTTTTTAGACTTAACTAGACTTAACGATGTTTCTTTTTGATTTTTAGGTAAAAATGACAATATAAAGAGTCGATGGGGAAATTCACGCATCCCCAAGCACGGAAACCCGTTCGGGGAAGCTGATACTGCAAAATAAAAAAATAATCAGGAACTCACAGAGGGTAAACCCCGATCGGGGTTCCCAGGCCCCGATCGGGGTTTCCATTCCCAAGTCGCCTGTTTTTATTCTGGTTTGTACGCAAGCAAAAATTTTAGCATTCCTCATTATCAAACCCGACGGTATACTTGTTGGACCAATTCTATAGTTTTGATAATGACATGTGTTTACGTGATAATATGTTTTACTCGATATATCATATGCGTGTAATTGTGTGCTTTAGTCTTCTTATAGCTAGCAACAATTATGAGAAGAAAGATCAAAGTTATGAGAACTTTAGGCATAACTTTGACAAAGACTGTGAGACAAAGTTATAACAACTTCAGGAATAACTTTGGAAGTTAATATGGAAGTTATAGCTACCAGTCATAACTTTAAAGAAAATCGCTTCAAGCAAATTCTACATTAAACAACACAAGACTCAAGATGGAGGGTCTTTGTGATCAAGATTAAGAGATGATCCGTATACTGAAGATCTTTGTGAAGATTAGATAGTATAGGTCGTCATTCGGTAACTATTCCATTCGAGATATTTTATGTTCAAAGTTATAGCTTTAGCCTAGACTTTGGATGATAAATGTTGATGCATGATTTTGGAAATAAAATGTTTTAAATGTTTTCAAAAGTGAAAGAGTATTTTTATATTTATCAAAAGTTTTATTAGAGAATATATTTATGAGATTCTATTGGTTAGTAATACAACTTATGGGTTGTCATGCTACCTAGGGTTTCTAATATATTCTATCTCAATTTGTTGTTAACCTAATAAGCCCACCTAGGGTTTGAGCCACCTAGGGTTTCGTGGAAACCTAGGTTTGTGCCTCCTAGGGTTGCGTGCTTCCTAGGGTTTCGTGTAGATGGGTGAATCCGGCCTCCTTAGGGTTGTTCTCCTTGTTTACCTAATCTAGGATTCTACTACATCTTTACAACAATATTTTGAGATATTAAAGATAAATATATTTCTATAAAATAAACCAAATAATATTTTGAGATAAAGATATTTCTAAAAGATAAGCAAATATTATTTTATGATATTAAAGATAAATATCTTTCTTAAATATTAAGCTAGGGTTTTAGATCTTCTATGATTCTATTACTATAAATACTCCTTCACATCCTACTTTGAAAACACACGAAATACATAAGCTTCACACGACACACACTTATTTGAGAGTATTTTTAAAATCGTTTTAAAGCAAACCCTTGAGCAAATATTTATTATTTTTAGAGTTTGTTTTTCAAAAGAGTCGTGCATCAATTATTATCAATCGCTTGAGTGTAATACGTTATTGGATAATAGTACATCATTATAAGCTTACAATTTTTTAACGGGAATTTGTGTGAGTTATATTTTACTTTCTTATTAGCGTAAGATAGTATTGAGTATTTAGCGATACTCACCTTGAGTTATAATCATAGTGTTGATTATACGAGTGGGTTGATAATTTTTGTAATCCGTAGGAAGGTACTAAATATTATTAATCGAGAATAGTGGACGTAGGTTTCAACGTGTGAAACTGAACCACTTCTAAAATCCGTGTGCCTCTCTCTACTCTCTTTACTTTTCGTTATTTCGTTACTTGCGCTTACTTTGATTAATTAATTAGTTGATTTTAATTCATAAGATCAAATAATTAATTACTTATCATATAAATCGAAAAAGTGGGGCTAGTTTTTAATACTCAATTCACCCCCCCCCCCTCTTTCGTATTCGATCAATAGACTCTACAATTGGTATCAGAGCCTCGTGCTCTTGATTGCCTTACAGCAAGGAGTCTGATCTATTTATCCTTTTATTTTTATTTATTTTCCGCTGCATTTAATTTTATTTTAATGGATTCCAAACATCTGAAGTGTCCCGTATTCGATGGGAAGAACTACAGTTTATGGAAAAATATGATGACCCATTTCATAAAGGGTAATGATTGGGAGTGTTGGCTAATCATTAAGAATGGCCCTAATAAGATCATGCTTGGATCTGTTAATGGCACTCGCGTCGAAAAGAAAGAAGATGACTATGATGAGGCAGATTATAAGAAAGCTGAGAAAAATTCAAAGGCTATCAGTCTATTGCAAAACGGCATGACTCATACTGAATTTGATCGTTTCTCATCTAGTTCTACTGCCAAGGAAATATGGGATGGTCTACAATTAGCCTATCAGGGGACAACGGTTGTCAAAAAGCAACATATTGCATTACTAATGCGAAAATACGAATTGTTCTCTATGGAACACAATGAATCGCTTGACAGGATGTCTACTCGCTTTTCTAGTATCATTAATGAATTGAAAAATCTTGGAAAAACTTTTGACTCCGAGGAAATTGCCAGGAATATCCTTAGAAGTCTATCTAAACAATGGAGACCTAAGGTGACGGTAATTGAGGAATGTAAAGATCTATCTAACCTATCTTATCAAGAGCTACTTGGAACCCTAATGGCTCACGAGATTACTCTTGATGAAGATGAGGCAAATGATAGTAATAGCAAGAAAGTGGCTTTACAAGCCGAATCTAGTGAAAGACAAGATTCGGATCTTGAAGATGAAACAGTGTTATTTACTAGACGTTTTAAGAAAAAATTCTTTAATAAACCACAAGGGAAAACGTTTAACAATAACACCAACAAATCTTATAAGAAGCCAATTGAGTCAAAAGGGTCTCTCTCAAGTCGTGGTTGCTTCAAATGTGGGGATAATGATCACATGATCAAGGATTGCCCCACATGGAAGAAAATCAAAGACAAAAATCAACGAGACAAAACCAAGAAGGAATTCAAGCAAGTGATGATGGCTTATTGCTGGGGAGATCTTGACACAGAAGACGACGAGTCAGAGGAAGAGGAAGTCGCCAACCTGTGTCTAAGCAACGTCAGTCTTGATCTAATTTCTGACGATGACAATAAAAGTGAATCCGAATTCTTCCTTGTCGGCAACTCAGATTCAGAGCCAGATTCAGAAGATGATGAAGAGGTTAGTCATCTTGAACTTAAAAAGCAAGTTAAGAATTTATCTAAGAAGTCTTTAATTAAGTATTTTGAAGAAGCCTTAGATCATTGTCATGAACAGAGTCTTGAATTAAAAGATCTTAAAGAACAAATTCTTGACATTGCTGAGGAAAACCAACTTCTAAAGGCCAAAGCTAAAAAGCTCAAGTCTAAAGTTATGGCAATACTTCAGCTATAACTTCAGACATGACAAATGTTGAGAAAGAAGCTCTTGAGTCTAAAGTTATAGCTAATGAAGCTATAATCTCAGAGTTAAAGCTCAACATTAAGCATCTTCAAGCCAAAGTTATAGCTAATGAAGCTATAACTTTAGAATTGAAGAAAATCAATAAGCTTTTAAAATCTGAAGCTAAGGCAAAGAAAGTTGCGATCATTGATCACAAGAAAGAAAACTCTTTTCTTTCTCAGCAATTGAAAGATATAAAGGCTAAATTCTCCCAAGCCAAAAATCAACACAATGAGGAGAAATTTATCTTGAACAAACGTTTTAACGATTTTCGTGAAAACTTTAAAAAGAACAATCCCTCCAAAGACTCGAATGTAGACCATTCGTTTTGTGAAAACGAAATTCAGTCTTTGAAGGAGTTGCTCTTGCATGCACGAAAGGTTCATGATAAGTGGGAAGGAAGTCAGAAGGTCTTAGACTTCCTTACCGAACAATCTAATAATAACATGAAGATGGGTCTAGGTCATGAATGTTATAGTCGTAGAGACCATGATAAGTGCAAATCTACTCTTTCTGACCGTGGTTTCAGAAGAAGGAAGTATGTCAACCTTTCAGAATATCTGATTTGCAATTATTGTGGTCAGAATGGTCATGTTAAAGAAAACTGTGTCAAATATGTCAACGACAACAAAAGTCAAACTGATTTTGTTAAAGAACATGACGTGTCTAGTATTAATGAGTCTGAACCTGAATCTCAACGTGATGAAGTCAGAAATAATGAGTTCAGATGGTTTTATGACATAGCTTTCGATTACACATCCGTACCTTCAAAATCTAAACCATATGTGAATCAGAAGCAGTCATTTAAACCTAATGTGCGTCGCAACAATAACAAACACTACAATAAACCTAGAAAACCCAATGTGAAGAAGAAATGAATTGTTAAACAGGTATGGGTTAGAAAGGATCAAATATACAGAGTCACTAACCACAAAGGACCCAACTTAGCGTGGGTACCTAAAAGCTGTATTTGATTCTCTTGCAGATAATAGTGAAAGAAAATAATCTATGGTATTTCGACAATGGTTGTTCGAGACACATGACCAGAAACAAGAATTTTTTTCTTTCACTAGAGCCCTTCAACGGTGGCAAGGTCACCTTTGGAGACAACAAGAAGGGCAATATAATCGGTGTAGGTAAGATTGGTATATCTTCTTCACATGCTATTAATAATGTATATCTGGTAGATGGTCTTAAGCATAACTTGCTAAGTATCTCTCAATTATGTGACAAAGGCAATAAAGTCATTTTTCATTCTAATGTTTGTCGCATCATAGTTGAAGGTACTAGTACTGTTATTTTAGAAGGCTTACGTAAGAGGAACGTGTATATGATTGATTTAAACAAAGTCACTACAAGTTCCTTTACATGCATGAAAGTCACTGTGGATGATTCATGCATGTGGCACAAGAGGTTTGCACACATTAGTCCAACAATTTTAAAGAAACTCAAATTGTGGAATTTAGTTGAGGGCTTACCCTCAATCAAATTCGAACAAGAGAAAATGTGTGACTCATGTGCCCGTTGTAAACAAGTTAGATCTTCATTCAAACCAAAACGAGTAGTAAGTACAGAGCGTCCACTTGAGTTGGTATACATGGATTTGTGTGGACCTATGAAAGTCAGAAGCCGCGGTGGATCGAGGTACGTATTCGTCCTAGTCGACGACTACTCAAGGTATGTATGACCTATCTTTCTATTTACTAAAGATGAAACGTTCGATGAGTTTGTAGTACTAATGAAGCTTGCCCAAAACAAGTATGATAAAAAGTTAGTTTCCATTCGTACGGATCATGGCACCTAATTTGATAATCAAGCTTTTATAGAATATTGTAGGGAGAATGGTGTAGGACATAACTTTTCTACACCACAAACCCCACAACAAAATGGTGTCGTGGAACGTATGAATCGAACATTAGAGGTCATGGCCCGCACTATGCTTTTGTGTAGTGGCCTTCCTAAGAGCTTTTGGGCTGAAGCCATTAGTACTGCATGCTATGTGCACAATAGAGCTATGATTAGACCTATTCTCAAAAAGACTCCCTACGAACTTTTAAGAGGGAGAAAACCCAATATAGCCCACCTTCGTTGCTTCGGGAGTAAATGTTTTGTCCATAATAATGGAAAAAGTAATTTGAGCAAATTTGATCCACGAAGTGACGAAGCTGTGTTTGTTGGTTATTCTAATCATAGTAAAGCCTTTAAAGTTTTTAACAAAAGAACTTTGTGCATAGAAGAAAGTGTTCATGTTGTATTTGATGAAGATAATGTGCCTGAGCAAGTTGAACAGAATGAAGAAGAAGACATGAATGATCCAGACTTTCGCCTTTCAAGGGAAGACGTGCCAGAAAATAATGAAGAGGTTATTGAAGGAATCAATGATGAACTTGATAAATCCGCAAATGACCTTGAAAAGAGAACTGAGACAATTGTTGATGATACGAATGTCTCCTCTCAAAATAAGGAAAATGAAACCGAAGTTATAGCTGATGATGCTATAACTTTGAACTCGGATCAAGATGTTGTAACTGAAGTTGTACCAACTTTGGCTATAACCCCAGAGTCCAACTCAGGGGGAACCAATCCTGATTCTGAATCATTTGTGGAAAGTGATAGTTCATCAGATGATGATGAGCCTAGGAACTCTAAGAAATGGAAATATAAGAGTTCTCATCCTATGGATTCTATCCTAGGAAGTTTGAATAAGGGAGTTCAAACTAGGCGAACATTAAATAAGGGATTCTGCAAGAGCTTCTTTGATGTTGGTAGGCTCTATGGTAAACAGAAAAGAATCAGGATTGGTTATTTAATGTTATAATCAACAAGAAGGGATTGATTATGACGAGACATTCGCTTGCTCATCGCCTTCGCAGCTCATAAAGGAATGAAACTGTTCCAAATGGACGTTAAGACTGCATTTCTTAACGGTTATTTGGAAGAAGAGGTTTTCGTTGAACAACCTCCCGAATTTCTGAATAGCAAATTTCAAAACCATGTTTTTAAACTCGATAAAGCTTTATATGGTTTGAAATAAGCGCCTAGGGCTTGGTACGACAGACTGTCAAAATTTTTATTGCAAAACAGTTTTAAAAGAGGATCTGTCGATAAAACCCTATTTCTAAAATCCGAGGGTTCTGATTTACTTGTTGCTCAAACTTATGCAGACGATATTATTTTTGGTTCTACTAACAATAAATTGTGCAAGTACTTTTCAGATCTAATGACCTCAGAATTTGAAATGAGCATGATGGGAGAATTGAAATTCTTCCTAGGATTGCAAATTCAACAAACAAAAGAAGGAATAAAGATTCACCAACAAAAATATGTCAAGGAGCTAATCAGAAAATTTGGTATGGAGAACGCTCATTCAATGGACACACCTATGGTAACTGATAAAAAGTTGACCTTAGACGAAAATGGTAAGTCTGTCGATGAGACTACATATCGAGGTATGAGTGGTTCTTTATTATATTTAACTGCAAGTAGACCTGACATTATGTTCAGCGTATGTGTCTGTGCTAGATTTCATTCATGTCCTAAAGAGTCACATATGATTGCAGTTAAACGTATCTTGAGATATTTAATTGGTACATCTAATTTATATTTGTGGTATCCACTTGAGTGTAATTTCGATCTAGTAGGATATTCAGATGCAGATTATGCAGGATGTTCCTTAGAGAGAAAAAGTACCTCTGGATTTGCTACGTTTGTTGGACCTTGCATAATTACTTGGGGCTCAAAGAAGCAAAATTCGGTTGCGTTGTCTACTGCAGAAGCCGAATATATCGCTGCAGGACTGGTATGTTCCCAACTACTTTGGTTAAAGCAACAACTATGTGATTACGGTGTTAATGTTGGTTGTATGCCTGTATTTTGTGATAATACGAGTGCTATTATTACTTCTAAGAACCCAGCTCAGCATTCTCGTACTAAGCATATAGACATTAGACATCATTTTTTACGTGACCATGTAGAAAAGGGCAACATTAAACTCGAATTTTGTAGTACTGAAAATCAATGGGCTGACATTTTAACAAAGGCGTTAGCGAGGAGACGTTTTGAGATTTTGCGGTTGGAAATTGGTTTAATCAGTAGCAATTAAATTCGTCATATTTATTTTGTGAACCTGCGTGACTGGCTAGAATAAGACGAGATTGTATGACTGTGTCTGCATATTTCATTGCTAGTATATTTGTGTTTAATATAATATATTTTACGTGAGTATCTTGCATATTAAGTGTTTTATGGAAATTGAATTATGAACCACATATTTGCCAAAAACCTATCTTATTCACTTTCCTAATTGAACCAAAATTCTACCCATGTATCCTATGCTAGCCGAAATTCCCAATCAAAAATCACCTTACCATATCTTTTTATTTACCAAATCCTATCCTTACCATATCCCCAAAATTAATTACCTAAGATTCCCTTTCCTACCAAAATTCAAAAAAAAAAAAAGAAAAAAAAAAAAAGGAAAGTGGACTCTAGAGCCGGCACCTATGTACAAAAGTACAAAAGGTACAAAAACCAACATCTTCTCATAATTACCCATCACTTTCACCATCAAAACACTTCACCAAATTTTTAACTCCTTCTCTCCTTCTTCACGGCACCCCAACAACAACAACAAAAATTTAACCAACACCTTCAAGCTTCATCCATGGCTTCCACAAGATAAAAAAAAACACACCAAAAACCCAAACCCAGAAACTCCAAAGCCTAGCATTCCCACAAATCCTTCTCCTAATCCCAAACAAAAAACACCTACCATGAACCAAACCGAGTCTGGTACGGTCCTTGAGGGTACCAAAAGAAGAAGGTTAAATAAGGGAAAAGCTAAAGTTCAAGATGAAACTCCAACGGAAACCGTCGACACGGTTCCCGAGGTGACTACACGGGTCACTTTCCGCGACTTTTCGCCTCAAGAGACAGCTTCCGGGCTTGACAAACTCTGTTTAACGAAAGAGGAACGGAAGCTCGTCAATCGGGTTGCTCAATACGGAATCCATGGGGGTCGTAACTATCCAAAAGCGTGGTGTGATAAATATGAGGCTTTGGGATTTTTCAACGACTTTCTAAACTTTCAAGAATGGGAAACCGTATCGCAATTTTCGGGTCCAGTCTATCCGATTGAGGTAATTCAGTTCTTCGCCTCTGTTTCTTTATCTTCCGGAGTGTTGAATGCCATTGTTAATGGCCGATCAGTTTCGGTTTCCATGACTCATTTTTGTACTCTGTTTTTAGTTCCTGATGATGGAATCCAAATAAACCCGAGTACGTCATGGGACGAACTGTCGGATTCGGATAAGCTGGCGGTCAAGCGATATTTTGATGTTGGTGCAACGTT
>JAIUZE010007527.1:0-25192 GCA_022085475.1 Heliosperma pusillum | reverse complement strand
AGAAGTGATCGATCGACTGAGAATGCAACTCGATCGAAGCATTTTGTTAAGGACACTGCTCGACCGAGTAAACTTACCACTCGATCGAGTAGTCCTGTTGAAGAAAATCCTCGATCGAGTAGCCTGGTAATAGGAGATCTTCGATCGAGTAGCCCTTCCACTCGATCGAAGGATGATGAGGAAGGAATCACTCGATCGAGTGCACAGAAGTCTCGATCGAGTGAATGTCAGACATCAGGCACGCAAATTGAGGTTGTGTGCGATGAAGTACCTTCCCCTGCTGCGAAGGTACCGAGTAAAGAGAAAATTGGGGACCCATTTCCGATGGTCAGAGTCCCATACCCAGGTCGTTTGCGTGATTCAAAGACGGAGTAACAGTTCAGCAAATTTGTAGACATGGTTAAAAACATTCATGTAACTGTGCCTTTTGCCGAGCTAATCACTCAAGTACCACCTTACGCCAAATTTATGAAAGATATTGTTACGCGTAAGAAGGCACTTGAGAATTTCGCTACTGTCGCTTTTATGGAAGAGTCTAGTAGTTTAATTCTGAATAAGTCTCCTCCTAAACTAAAGGATCCGGGTAGTTTCTCTATTACTTGTGTTATAGGAGATGTCGTGATAGATAAGGCACTATGTGATTCCTCGCGAATGCGGAAATAAAACATACAAGCATGTGATTTAATTAGCGGAAAATACGGTGTTTTTAAAACTTTTTACATGCTAAAAGAAAATACGAGGAATGTCAAATAATTACAAACTAAAATCGAATATACTACAAAGAGACGAAGTCTCTCAAAATGTTAACCAATATCAAAGTAAATAGCAAACTAGCTAATTAACGTCTAGAGGTGATTCATCCAGGCCAACGCCTGCTAGCTCACACCCGAACCCAAAATACCACAAGCAAAAAGCCATCCAATCAAGCAACCTGTTCATCCATGAAAAACATGAACGCCACAGTCAGTGGGGAGTAACTCCGGGTTGTCCCAGCCATATCATATTAAACGTACATAAACGGAAATACAAAAGTAGAAGCATGCATATATAGATATACATGTGAAATACGAGAAGGATAAATAGGCAATTCAATATATAAAGATATCGGTACATGAAGTACAAAACCGTAACCATCATATTATAGAAAGACTCGGGGAAGACACCCTTAAGCAACTATATATTCACTAGGGCTTACATCTCACCGTTAGCGGCATATACTTGATAAGATAGAGACTCGACATATAAACCACATCAATCATCTATTTCATGCAAGTGTCCTACTCAATGTTCACGTACAAATCAACTTACAAACAACCATCCAATCATACGAATATAACACATATTCTCTCACGGTAAATGACACGCACTAGCATCATGTACAATAGCAAGACAAGTCAATGGAAGTCTACAGGATAAGACGTTTCCCTGAACCGTATACGATAAGACATTTCGTATACTCATGACCTAGACAAACAAGTTCACGGGATAAGACGTTTCCCGGAATCATGTACGATAAGACGTTTCGTACACACAAGACTCTAATCCTCTCGGTAGGACTGATGTGGTCGTTATACACCAAAAATAAAACCTAAGTCAACAAACTAAGAAGATAGCGGAAGTAGGGTCGATCTCCACAGGGAGGAAACTAATTAACTGAAATCTAAATCTGCAAGTAACAATCTAGGGGGTTTTGAAATAGTTTTAACTACACTAAATAAGATTAAAGAAAGAGAAATAAAGATAGAGAGAGAATATGCTAGGATTCGGTCTACTGAAGTATCGGCATCTACGGGTCAACTAAGTCAGTCAATCTTTTAATGAGAAGAGCAATGGTTTTCTCCTCTCGGTCTCAAACCGCCCTAGGGATTTTCCTAATTAACTCTCGTCCTCTTAGGAGTCACCTATCAATTCTAAGCAAGCCTTTCCCTTCCAATCTCTCGATCCAGGTCGGGGTTAACTACCTAGCTAGTCTCCTGCGTGCACTCATTCGACTAACCTCAATTAAATTGCTTAGACTGATTCTCATATTCAAGACTAACTAAACTAATCTATCCTAACATGCCTCTACTACAGTTTCCCTCATCCCAACATACAAGAGAATTAGCTACTCATGTTATGAACTATGCTAACAAAGACGATTAAATATATGACATAAGACATAATAAAATCGTAATTAACAAGCATGAACAATAACGCAGCAGTAATTAAGAAAGAGAAACAGTAATTAAGACTAAGATTAAGAAAGAGAGAAAAGAAGAAAGGAGTTTACAATCTTAGCAAATCCGGCGTAAAGAACAAATCCTACGTCGATAAACCCGAATGCAAACCAAAGATAAAGTTTAGAAAACTAAAGGAAGATTAAAGCTAATAATTCCGAACCCTAAGGGTTCAGAATCCTAATGATTCTAAATCTCCATCCCGTCTAATGACGTAAATAAGAGTTTATATAATGCAAAACACGACTCTTAAACCCTAATTAAGCTATGGACTTAAGGCCCATGATAGATTCTACTCGATCGAGGGAAATAATCACTCGATCGAGGACTTTATTGGAGGAAATCACTCGATCGAGTAACAATTCTACTCGATCGAGCAACTTTTCAGCAGCAACCACTCGATCGAGCACAGGACAGCTCGATCGAGCAACTTTTCTCTTCAACTCTCCTCGATCGACCAAATATATAATCGATCGAGGTCTTTTGGCCTATCGTGCAGTGTTGGACATGGCTTTGGACTTGATTGCGAGCGGTTTCACGCTTTCCCATGCAAGAGCTTCTATTCCGTTCCTTCCATTCTCCTAAATGCATGCAAAGTGGACTGTTTCGGCTCGGTTTCCGCTACTACGCAGCTTGTACCTACAAAATAGTAATGAAAGTACAATGTAGCCAAATAGGGGCATATGGTGATATAATATCACCTAAATGACATATAAATGCGTGCAATAAATGGACTACAAAGTCTATATAAAATACACGCATCAAACTTCCCCAAACTAAACCTTTGCTTGTCCTCAAGCAAACTAAATGCAGCTATATGGAACAAAATAAACCTAGGGGAAATGGAGCAAGTCTCAGAGCTAGCTACAAGTCAATATAAAACAGTTCAATGCACTCATTCAATCGCTACAAAGCTCAATACGAAAGTGAACGAATTTATACAATCTTGGAAATAAATTAGACTTTCGACCTTGCAAGACTCAACCAAATTCGGACTCTCACGGGTCACTCTTCTCTCAACAAGCAAATGGTAAGTAAATATGTGTAAGAAAGAGAGAAGAAAATATAGCCACTCACCTAGACTACGACCGACACAACATGCATTGCTAACTAATATGAAAGATGATTCAAGCACCGTACACACGCATAACCACCGTTCAAGGACAATCACGTGCCGAACATTTGCAAAATTATGGATATGTGAGGCTAATTGGTAAGAAGGGGCAAAACAATTAATGGAAATGTGAGGGTAAATAGCCAAGCTAGTTCCTTACAAAACCGCAATAGAACTCGTTCCATTCTCCGACAATCAAAAATTAAGCTCGATGCCTTACCAAATCTAGGCATAAACAACACAAATCCCATAAAACACCTCGACAAAATAATGATAAGCATAGGAGGTGTAAACAACACAACTTCAGCCAATTATTTTTTCCAATATATATTTTTTCATTTTTTCTTTCTTTTTCTTTTCTTTTCTTTTTCTTTCTTGGCTGACTGAGGAGAACCACTCGATCGAGCAGAACATGTCACTCGATCGAGGCACAAAAACACAAAATCTGCTCGATCGAGCTGAAAGCTACTCGATCGAGGCACTAATCAACACTTCTCTTCTTTTTCTCGCAAATACCCACTCCAATCAATGAAACGAGCCAAAAACTGACACAATGACGTAATATACCTCGACTACTAAACTAGCTCAGCAAAGGTAGGCTAAGTTTGGGATGTAGTTAAGGGCAACAGGCAGATATGGCTTTATGTGGAGTTAATGGGGTAAAATGAGGAAAAGGGAGATGCAAATATTCTCAAAACACGTAATAACGACCACAAACCCAATGCGTGCAGGCAATAAGAAATCAAAATTCATATACAAGCAAATGACACGAGATGTGGGGAGTAACTACTCTCATTCCTAGATGAACTGGTCATGGATGTCACCAGTTATAGGCTCTAAAATCTCAGAATATATAAGTAGTTTGCCAAAATGTTGAGTCAAGTCTAATAATCAAATTTAAATTCCAAGACAAAATTCAATAGTTCACTATTTCGATTTTACTAAATAAGTCAAGAAAGGTGCAAAAGAAAGCAAAAAATAAACTTGTAGTGCAATTTCGTCATGAACAAGACTCCAATCCGACTCAACTAAATGCAAAAATAAACGTGATATTTTTGATTTTTTCAAATTTTTTCTAATTAACATGAATTGTAAACGTGAATGCAATACAAATGCAAATGCAGACGCAAAAGGATGTAAAACACTTCCCCAAACCAAAACAGACAATGTCCTCATTGGCTATAGCACAACAGCATATAAGGGAAAGGGAAAAAAACAACCTAATTCATGTTCCTAATGAATGAAATATATATGAAGAATGGAAAAACAAAAGGAACAGAAACAACTCACAAAACAAAGCTTCCCCAAACCAGCATCAAACTGGGGAGCTAACATCACCGTCTCCCATCAGTTGCCTCTGTCCACAATTAATTTGGATACTAACACGAATTGCAGGTAAGATTATGCAGAAAAAATCGAAAGATGAAGAACAAAAGGGGAATTGGGATCGAGTAAATTGAAAAGGGGATCGAAGAATTCTCTATAGGGAGGTTAGTTTGCTCGATCGAGTAGAACTTCTACTCGATCGAGGACTTTTGTCAGACACGTCTGCTCGATCGAGTAGTTCTGGTTTACTCGATCGAGTGGACTTCTTTTGATGACCCTCAGTTTACTCGTTTGTTTTGAATTCCCCTCGATCGAATTACATGCCACTCGATCGAGGTCTTTTTTCTTCGCCTTGTGGCGATTGATTTCCGCTTCACTTTCCTGCAAAAACAATACAAACCGATACCCAAAGAAATACCAAAAGATAGTCTAGAAGGAAAAATAAATTGTCTAAACTACAGATTATCACGTAGTAGTCTAATTGTCTAACGAAAACGCAAAAGATTGTTTTTACAAGTTGCACGGGGTATCAAACCCGGCTAGTAATCAAATAGTTCCGTGACAAGGCTACCGTCAGGCCTTTGACTTACGGAAGTACCCTCAGCTGTGGTAATTTCTGACTTCTTTTTCCACAATCCCTGGGGTATACGTGCAGCGGTGGGTTCGGAATGACTAACAATGTTAGGCATCTTCGCTGTCACGGTAGTCTCAACAGTCGAATCTTCCATGAAAATAAAACTGTCGAAGACGGAATCAGGAGTACTCAAGTCTTCCTCCTGAAGAGACTTATCTATCCTTCTCTACCTGCGCATACACAACTAGAGAGAAAAGATAAGAACAGTCTTAAGGAATTAGAAATTCCTTAAGACGAGACAGAAATAAATAACAGAAAATTAAATTGCCTCCCCGGCAACGGCGCCAAAATTTGATGTGGTCGTTATACACCAAAAATAAAACCTAAGTCAACTAACTAAGAAGATAGCGGAAGTAGGGTCGATCTCCACAGGGAGAAAACTAATTAACTGAAATCTAATCTGCAAGTAAGAATCTGGGGGTTTTGAAATTGTTTTAAACTAAGCTAAATAAGATTAAAGGAAGAGAAGTAAAAGATAGAAATTAATAAGAAATAAATTAGATAAGAGAGAAATATGCTAGGATTCGGTCTACTGCAGTATCGGCATCTAAGGGTCAACTAAGTCAGTCAATCTATCAATGAGAAGGGCAATGGTTTTCTCCTCTCGGTCTCAAACCACCCTAGGGATTTTCCTAATTAACTCTCGTCATCTTAGGAGTCACCTATCAATTCTAAGCAAGCCTTCCCTTCCAATCTCTCGATCCAGGTCGGGGTTAACTACCTAGCCTAGTCTCCTGCGTGCACTCATTCGACTAAACCTCAATTAAATTGCTTAAACTGATTCTCACGACTAACTAAAATAATCTCTCCTAACATGCCTCTTCTACAGTTTCCCTCATCCCAACATACAAGAGAATTAGCTACTCATGTTATTAACGATGCTAACTAAGACGATTAAACAAATGACGATAGACATAATAAAATCGCAATTAACAAGCATGACAATAATAAAGCAATAATTAAGAAGAGAAAACAGTAATTAAGACTAAAGGTTAAGAAGTAAAGAGAGAAAATAGAAGTTTACAATCTTAGCAATCCGGCGTAAAGAACAACTCCATGTCGATAAACCCGAATGCAAACCAAAGATTAAAGTTCAGAAACTAGAAGGAAAGATTAAAGCTAATGATTCCGAACCCTAATGGTTCTGAGTCCTAATGACTGCGAATCTGAATGTCTGACTAATGATGTCGAATAAGAGTTTATATAATGCAAAACACAACTCTTAAACCCTAATTAAGCTACGGACTTAAGGCCCATGATAAATTCTACTCGATCGAGGGAAATAACCACTCAATCGAGGACTTTATTGGAGGAAATCACTCGATCGAGTAACAATTCTACTCGATCGAGCAACTTTTGAGCAGCAACTACTCGATCGAGCACAGGACAGCTCGATCGAGCAACTTTTCCCTTCAACTCTCCTCGATCGACCAAATATATAATCGATCGAGGTCTTTTGGCCTATCGTGCAGTGTTGGACATGGCTTTGGACTTGATTGCGAGCGGTTTCACGCTTTCCCATGCAAGAGCTTCTGTTCCGTTCCTTCCATTCTCCTAAATGCATGCAAAGTGGACTGTTTTGGCTCGGTTTCTGCTACTATGCAGCTTGTACCTACAAAATGGTAATGAAAGTACAAAGTAGCCAAATAGGGGCATATGGTGATATAATATCACCCAAATGATATAGAAATGCGTGCATAAATGGACTAAAAAGTCTATATAAAATACACGCATCAAACTTCCCCAAACCAAACCTTTGCTTGTCCTCAAGCAAACTAAATGCAGCTAAATGAAACAAAATAAACCTAGGGGAATGGAGCAAGTCTCAGAGCTAGCAACAAGTCGATGTTAAACAGTTTAATGCACTCATTCAATCGCTACAAAGCTTAATACGAAAGTGAACAAATTCATACAATCTTGGAAATAAATTAGACTTTCGACCTTGCAAGACTCAACCAAATTCGGACTCTCACGGGTCACTCTTCTCTCAACAAGCAAATGGTAAGTAAATATGTATAAGAAAGAGAGAAGAAAATATAGTCACTCACCTAGACTACGATCGACACAACATGCATTGCTAACTAACATGAAAGATGATTCAAGCACCGTACACACGCATAACCACCGTTTAAGGACCATCATGTGCCGAACATTTGCAAAAGTATGGATATGTGAGGCTAATTGGTAAGAAGGGGCAAAACAATTAATGGAAATGTGAGGGTAAATAGCCAAGCTAGTTCTTAACAAGACCGCAATAGAACTCGTTCCATCTTCCAACTATCAAAAATTAAGCTCGATGCCTTACCAAATCTAGGCATAAACAACACAAATCCCATGAAACACCTTGACAAATAATGATAAGCACAGGAGGTGTAAACAACAAAAACTTCAGCCAAAAATTTTTCTTAATATATTTTTTCATTTTTTCTTTCTCTTCTTTTCTTTTTCTTTCTTGGCTGACTGAGGAAAACCACTCGATCGAGTAGAATGAGTCACTCGATCGAGGCACAAAAACACAAAACCACTCGATCGAGGTACTGACAACACTTCTCTTCTTTTTCTCTCAAATACCCACTCCAATCAATGAAAACGAGCCAAAACTGACACAACGGTAAAAAATACCTCGACTACTAAACTAGCTCGGCAAAGGTAGGCTCAGTTTAGGATGTAGTTAAGGGCAACATGCAGATATGGCTTTATGTGGAGTTAATGGGGTAAAATGAGGAAAAGGGAGATGCAAAAATTCTCAAAACACGTAATACCGACCACAAACCCAATGCGTGCAGGCAATAAGAAATCAAAATTCATATACAAGCAAATGACACGAGGTGTGGGGAGTAACTACTCTCATTCCTAGATGAACTGGTCATAGATGGCACCAATTATAGGCTCTAAAATCTCAGAATATATAAGTAGTTTGCCAAAATGTTGAGTCAAGTCTAATAATCTAATTTAAATTCCAAGACAAAATTCAATAGTTCCCTATTTTGATTTCACTAAGTAAGTCAAGAAAGGTGCAAAAAATAGCAAAAAAAAAACTTGTAGTGCAATTTCATCATGAACAAGACTCCAATCCGACTCAACTAAATGCAAAAATAAACGTGATATTTTTGATTTTTTCAAATTTTTTCTAATTAACATGAATTGTAAACGTGAATGCAATACAAATGCAAACGCAGACGCGAAAGGATGTAAAACACTTTCCCAAACCAAAACAGACAATGTCCTCATTGGCCATAGCACAACAGCATATAAGGGAAAGGGAAAAAAACAACCTAATACATGTTCCTAATGAATGAAAAATATATAAAGAATGGAAAAACAATGAACAAAAAAAAACTCACAAGACAAGAGCTTCCCCAAACCAGCATCAAACTGGGGAGCTAACATCACCGTCTCCCATCAGTTGCCTATGTCCACAATTAATTTGGATACTAACACGAATTGCAGGTAAGATTATGCAGAAAAAATCGAAAGATGAAGAACAAAAGAGGAATTGGGATCGAGTAAATTGAAAGGGAATCGAAGACTTCTCTTATATAGGTTAGTGTGCTCGATCGAGTAGAAATTCTGCTCGATCGAGGACTTTTGTCAGACAGGACTACTCGATCGAGTAGTTTTGGTTTACATGATCGAGTGGTCTTCTTTTGACGACCCTCAGTTTACTCGTTTGTTTTGAATTCCCCTCGATCGAATTACATGCCACTCGATCGAGGTCTCTTTTTTTTTCTTCGCCTTGTGGCGATTGATTTCCGCTTCACTTTCCTGCAAAAACAATATAAACCGATACCCAAAGAAATACCAAAAGATAGCCTAAAAGGAAAAATAAATTGTCTAAACTACGGATTATCACGTAGTAGTCCAATTGTCTAACGAAAACGCAAAAAGATTGTTTTTACAAGTTGCACGGGGTTGCAAACCCGGCTAGTAATCAAATAGTTCCGTGACAAGGCCACCGTCAGGCCTTTGACTTACGGAAGTACCCTCAGCTGTGGTAATTTCTGACTTCTTTTTCCACAATCCCTGGGGTATACGTGCAGCGGTGGGCTCGGAGTGACTAAGAATGTTAGGCATCTTCGCTCTCACGGTAGTCTCAACAGTCGAATCTTTCATGAAAATAAAACTGTCGAAGACGGAATCAGGAGTACTCAAGTCTTCCTCCTGGAGAGTCTTATCTATCCTTCTCTACCTGCGCATACACAACTAAAGAGAAAAGATAAGAACAGTCTTAAGGAATTAGAAATTCCTGAAGACGAGACAGAAATAAATAAATAACAGAAAATTAAATTGCTTCCCCGGCAACGGCGCCAAAATTTGATGTGGTCGTTATACACCAAAAATAAAACCTAAGTCAAGTAACTAAGAAGATAGCGGAAGTAGGGTCGATCTCCACAGGGAGGAAACTAACTAACTGTAAATCTAAATCTGCCAGTAACAATCTGGGGGGTTTTGAAAAGGTTTTAAACTAAACTAAATAAGATTAAAGGAAAGAGAAATAAAGATAGAGATTAAAACGAAAATAAATCAGAAAAAGAGAGAATATGCTAGGATTCGGTCCACTGCAATATCGGCATCTATGGGTCAACTATGTCAGTCAATCTATCAAATTAGAAGGGCAATGGTTTTCTCCTCTCGGTCTCAAACCACCCTTGGGATTTTCCTAATTAACTCTCGTCCTCTTAGGAGTCACCTATCAATTCTAAGCAAGCCTTCCCTTCCAATCTCTCGATCCAGGTCGGGGTTAACTACCTAGCCTAGTCTCCTGCGTGCACTCATTCGACTAAACCTCAATTAAATTTCTTAGACTGATTCTCACGACTAACTAAAATAATCTCTCCTAACATGCCTCTACTACAGTTTCCCTCATCCTAACATACAAGAGAATTAGCTACTCATGTTATAAACGATGCTAACTAAGACGATTAAACATATGACGATAGACATAATAAAATCGCAATTAACAAGCATGACAATAATAAAGCAGTAATTAAGAAGAGAAAACAGTAATTAAGACTAAAGGTTAAGAAGTAAAGAGAGAAAATAGAAGTTTACAATCTTAGCAATCCGGCGTAAAGAACAACTCCACGTCGATAAACCCGAATGCAAACCAAAGATTAAAGTTCAGAAACTAGAAGGAAAGCTTAAAGCTAATGATTCCGAACCCTAATGGTTCTGAGTCCTAATGACTGCGAATCTGAATGTCTGACTAATGATGTCGAATAAGAGTTTATATAATGCAAAACACAACTCTTAAACCCTAATTAAGCTACGGACTTAAGGCCCATGATAAATTCTACTCGATCGAGGGAAATAACCACTCAATCGAGGACTTTATTGGAGGAAATCACTCGATCGAGTAACAATTCTACTCGATCGAGCAACTTTTCAGCAGCAACTACACGATCGAGCACAGGACAGCTCGATCGAGCAACTTTTTCCTACAACTCTCCTCGATCGACCAAATATATAATCGATCGAGGTCTTTTGGCCTATCGTGCAGTGTTGGACATGGCTTTGGACTTGATTGCGAGCGGTTTCGCGCTTTCCCATGCAAGAGCTTCCGTTTCGTTCCTTCCATTCTCCTAAATGCATGCAAAGTGGACTGTTTCGGCTCAGTTTTCGCTACTACGCAGCTTGTACCTACAAAATAGTAATGAAAGTACAAAGTAGCCAAATAGGGGCATATGGTGATATAATATCACCTAAATGACATATAAATGCGTGAATACATGGACTAGAAAGTCCATATAAAATACACGCATCAAACTTCCCCAAACTAAACCTTTGCTTGTCCTCAAGCAAACTAAATGCAGCTATATGGAACAAAATAAACCTAGGGGAATGGAGCAAGTCTCAGAGCTAGCTACAAGTTAATATTAAACAGTTTAATGCACTCGATCAATCGCTACAAAGCTTAATACGAAAGTGAACGAATTTATACAATCTTGGAAATAAATTAGATTTTCGACCTTGCACGACTCAACCAAATTCGGACTCTCACGGGTCACTCTTCTCTCAACAAGCAAATGGTAAGTAAATATGTATAAGAAAGAGAGAAGAAAATATAGTCACTCACCTAGACTACGACCGACACAACATGCATTGCTAACTAATATGAAAGATGATTCAAGCACCGTACACACGCATAACCACCGTTCAAGGACAATCACGTGCCAAACATTTGCAAAAAATATGGATATGTGAGGCTAATTGGTAAGAAGGGGCAAAACAATTAATGGAAATGTGAGGGTAAATAGGCAAGCTAGTTCCTAACAAAACCGCAATATAACTCGTTCCATCTTCCAACAAACAAAAATTAAGCTTGATGCCTTAACAATTATAGGCATATACAACACAAATCCCATAAGACACCTCAACAAAATAATGATACGCATAGGAGGTGTAGAAAACAGAATTTCAGCCAATTATTTTTTCAATATATATTTTTCATTTTTTCTTTCTTTTCTTTTCTTTTTCTTTTGCCCGACTGAGGAAAACCTCTCGATCGAGTAGAATAAATCACTCGATCGAGGCAACAACTAACAATATCTGCTCGATCGAGCTAAACAAAGTACTCGATCGAGACACTATCAACACTTCACTTCTTTTTCTCGCAAATACCCCCTCCAGTCAATGATAACGAGCCAAAACTAACACAATGGTAACATATACCTCGACTACTAAACTAGCTCGGCAAAGGTAGGCTCAGTTTGGAAAGTAGTTAAGGGCAACAGGCAGATATGGTTTTATGTGGAGTTAATGGGGTAAAATGAGGAAAAGGGAGATACAAATATTCTCAAAACACGTAATACCGACCACAAACCCAATGCGTGCAGGCAATAAGAAATCAAAATTCATATACAAGCAAATGACACGAGATGTGGGGAGTAACTACTCTCATTCCTAGATGAACTGGTCATGAATGTCACCAGTTATAGGCTCTAAAATCTCAGAATATAAAAGTAGTTTGCCAAAATGTTGAGTCAAGTCTAATAATCAAATTTAAATTCCAAGACAAAATTCATAGTTCACTATTTCGATTTTACTAAATAACTCAAGAAAGGTGCAAAAAATAGCAAAAAATAAACTTGTAGTGCAATTTCATCATGAACAAGACTCCAATCCGACTCAACTAAATGCAAAAATAAACGTGATATTTTTGATTTTTTTCAAATTTTTTCTAATTAACATGAATGTAAACGTGAATGCAATACAAATGCAAATGCAGACGCAAAAGGATATAAAACACTTCCCCAAACCAAAACAGACAATGTCCTCATTGGCTATAGCACAACAGCATATAAGAGAAAGGGAAAAAAAACAACCTAATTCATGTTCCTAATGAATGAAAAATAAATAAATAATGGAAAAACAATGAACAGAAAAACTCACAAGACAAGAGCTTCCCCAAACCAGCATCAAACTGGGGAGCTAACATCACCGTCTCCCATCAGTTGCCTCTGTCCACAATTAATTTGGATACTAACACGAATTGCAGGTAAGATTATGCAGAAAAAATCGAAAGATGAAGAACAAAAGGGGAATCGGGATCGAGTAAATTGAAAAGGGGATCGAAGACTTCTCTATAGGGAGGTTAGTTTGCTCGATCGAGTAGAATTCTACTCGATCGAGGACTTTTGTCAGACAGGACTGCTCGATCGAGTAGTTCTGGTTTACTCGATCGAGTGATCTTCTTTTGATGACCCTCAGTTTACTCGTTTGTGTTGAATTCCCCTCGATCGAATTACATGCCACTCGATCGAGGTCTTTTTTTCTTCGCCTTGTGGCGATTGATTTCCGCTTCACTTTTCTGCAAAAACAATACAAACCGATACCCAAAGAAATACCAAAAGATAGTCTAGCAGGAAAAATAAATTGTCTAAACTACGGATTATCACGTAGTAGTCTAATTGTCTAACGAAGACGCAAAAGATTGTTTTTACAAGTTGCACGGGGTTGCAAACCCGGCTAGTAACCAAATAGTTCCGTGACAAGGCCACCGTCAGGCCTTTGACTTACGGAAGTACCCTCAGCTGTGGTAATTTCTGACTTCTTTTCCACAATCCCTGGGGTATACGTGCAGCGGTGGGCTCGGAGTGACTAACAATGTTAGGAATCTTTGCTGTCACGGTAGTCTCAACAGTCGAATCTTCCATGAAAATAAAACTGTCGAAGACGGAATCAGGAGTACTCAAGTCTTCCTCCTGAAGAGTCTTATCTATCCTTCTCTACCTGCTCATACACAACTAGAGAGAAAAGATAAGAACAGTCTTAAGGAATTAGAAATTCCTTAAGACGAGACAGAAATAAATAACAGAAAATTAAATTGCCTCCCCGGCAACGACGCCAAAATTTGATGTCAGTCGTTATACACCAAAAATAAAACCTAAGTCAACTAACTAAGAAGATAGCGGAAGTAGGGTCGATATCCACAGGGAGGAAACTAATTAACAGAAATCTAAATCTGCAAGTAACAATCTGGGGGTTTTGAAATTGTTTTAAACTAAGCTAAATAAGATTAAAGGAAGAGAAGTAAAAGATAGAAATAAATAAGAAAAAAATCAGATGAGAGAGAAATATGCTAGGATTCGGTCTACTGCAGTATCAGCATCTATGGGTCAACTAAGTCAGTCAATCTTTATTAATAAGAAGAGCAATGGTTTTCTCCTCTCGGTCTCAAACCGCCCTAGGGATTTTCCTAATTAACTCTCGTCCTCTTAGGAGTCACCTATCAATTCTAAGCAAGCCTTCCCTTCCAATCTCTCGATCAAGGTCGGGGTTAACTACCTAGCCTAGTCTCCTGCGTGCACTCATTCGACTAAACCTCAATTAAATTGCTTAAACTGATTCTCATATTCAAGACTAACTAAAATAATCTATCCTAACATGCCTGTACTACAGTTTCCCTCATCCCAACATACAAGAGAATTAGCTACCCATGTTATTAACGATGCTAACAATAAAGACGATTAAATATATGACGATAGACATAATAAAATCGCAATTAACAAGCATGAATAGTAACGCAGCAGTAATTAGGAAGAGAAAACAGTAATTAAGACTAAGGTTATGGAAGAGAGAAAAGAGAAGTTTAAAATCTTAGCAATCCGGCGTAAAGAACAATCCACGTCGAATAAACCCGAATGAAAACTAAAGATTAAAAGTTCAGAAAACTAAAGGAAGATTAATGTCTATGATTCCGAACCCTAATGGTTCTGAGTCCTAATGACTCCGAATCTGAATCTCTAACTAATGACGTAAATAAGAGTTTATATAATGCAAAACACGACTCTTAAACCCTAATTAAGCTACGGACTTAAGGCCCATGATAGATTCTACTCGATCGAGGGAAATAACCACTCGATCGAGGACTTTATTCTAGGAAATCACTCGATCGAGTAACAATTCTACTCGATCGAGCAACTTTTCAGCAGCAACTACTCGATCGAGCACCTTTTCTCTTCAACTCTCCTCGATCGACCAAATATATAATCGATCGAGGTCTTTTGGCCTATCGTGCAGTGTTGGACATGGCTTTGGACTTGATTGCGAGCGGTTTCGCGTTTTCCCATGCAAGAGCTTCCGTTTCGTTCCTTCCATTCTCCTAAATGCATGCAAAGTGGACTGTTTCGGCTCAGTTTTCGCTACTACGCAGCTTGTACCTACAAAATAGTAATGAAAGTACAAAGTAGCCAAATAGGGGCATATGGTGATATAATATCACCTAAATGACATATAAATGCGTGAATACATGGACTAGAAAGTCTATATAAAATACACGCATGAAACTTCCCCAAACTAAACCTTTGCTTGTCCTCAAGCAAACTAAATGCAGCTATATGGAACAAAATAAACCTAGGGGAATGGAGCAAGTCTCAGAGCTAGCAACAAGTCAATGTTAAACAGTTTAATGCACTCGATCAATCGCTACAAAGCTTAATACGAAAGTGAACGAATTTATACAATCTTGGAAATAAATTAGACTTTCGACCTTGCAAGACTCAACCAAATTCGGACTCTCACGGGTCACTCTTCTCTCAACAAACAAATGGTAAGTAAATATGTATAAGAAAGAGAAGAAAAGATAGTCACTCACCTAGACTCCGACCGACACAACATGCATTGCTAACTAATATGAAAGATGATTTCAAGCACCGTACACACGCATAACCACCGTTCAAGGACAATCACGTGCCGAACATTTGCAAAAATATGGATATGTGAGGCTAATTGGTAAGAAGGGGCAAAACAATTAATGGAAATGTGAGGGTAAATAGGCAAGCTAGTTCCTAACAAAACCGCAATATAACTCGTTCCATCTTCCAACAATCAAAAATTAAGCTTGATGCCTTAACAATTATAGGGATATACAACACAAATCCCATAAGACACCTCAACAAAATAATGATACGCATAGGAGGTGTAGAAAACAGAATTTCAGCCAATTATTTTTTCAATATATATTTTTCATTTTTTCTTTCTTTTCTTTTCTTTTTCTTTTGGCCGACTGAGGAAAACCTCTCGATCGAGTAGAATAAATCACTCGATCGAGGCAACAACTAACAATATCTGCTCGATCGAGCTAAACAAAGTACTCGATCGAGACACTATCAACACTTCACTTCTTTTTCTCGCAAATACCCACTCCAATCAATGATAACGAGCCAAAGACTGACACAACGATAGAATATACCTCGACTACTAAACTAGCTCAGCAAAGGTAGGCTTAATTTAGGATGTAGTTAAGGGCAACAGGCAGATATGGCTTTATGTGGAGTTAATGGGGTAAAATGAGGAAAAGGGAGATGCAAATATTCTCAAAACACGTAATACCGACCAGAAACCCAATGCGTGCAGGAAATAAGAAATCAAATCCAAATATTCTCAAAACACGTAATACCGACCACAAACCCAATGCGTGCAGGCAATAAGAAATAAAAATTCATATACAAGCAAATGACACGAGGTGTGGGGAGTAACTACTCTCATTCCTAGATGAACTGGTCATAGATGGCACCAATTATAGGCTCTAAAATCTCAGAATATATAAGTAGTTTGCCAAAATGTTGAGTCAAGTCTAATAATCTAATTTAAATTCCAAGACAAAATTCAATAGTTCACTATTTTGATTTTACTAAGTAAGTCAAGAAAGGTGCAAAAAATAGCAAAAAAAAAACTTGTAGTGCAATTTCATCATGAACAAGACTCCAATCCGACTCAACTAAATGCAAAAATAAACGTGATATTTTTGATTTTTTCAAATTTTTTCTAATTAACATGAATTGTAAACGTGAATGCAATACAAATGCAAACGCAGACGCGAAAGGATGTAAAACACTTCCCCAAACCAAAACAGACAATGTCCTCATTGGCCATAGCACAACAGCATATAAGGGAAAGGGAAAAAAACAACCTAATACATGTTCCTAATGAATGAAAAATATATAAAGAATGGAAAAACAATGAACAAAAAAAAACTCACAAGACAAGAGCTTCCCCAAACCAGCATCAAACTGGGGAGCTAACATCACCGTCTCCCATCAGTTGCCTATGTCCACAATTAATTTGGATACTAACACGAATTGCAGGTAAGATTATGCAGAAAAAATCGAAAGATGAAGAACAAAAGAGGAATTGGGATCGAGTAAATTGAAAGGGAATCGAAGACTTCTCTTATATAGGTTAGTTTGCTCGATCGAGTAGAAATTCTGCTCGATCGAGGACTTTTGTCAGAAAGGACTACTCGATCGAGTAGTTTTGGTTTACATGATCGAGTGGTCTTCTTTTGACGACCCTCAGTTTACTCGTATGTTTTGAATTCCCCTCGATCGAATTACATGCCACTCGATCGAGGTCTTTTTTTTTTCTTCGCCTTGTGGCGATTGATTTCCGCTTCACTTTCCTGCAAAAACAATATAAACCGATACCCAAAGAAATACCAAAAGATAGCCTAAAAGGAAAAATAATTTGTCTAAACTACGGATTATCACGTAGTAGTCTAATTGTCTAACGAAAACGCAAAAAGATTGTTTTTACAAGTTGCACGGGGTTGCAAACCCGGCTAGTAATCAAATAGTTCCGTGACAAGGCCACCGTCAGGCCTTTGACTTACGGAAGTACCCTCAGCTGTGGTAATTTCAAACTTCTTTTTCCACAATCCCTGGGGTATACGTGCAGCTGTGGGCTCGGAGTGACTAACAATGTTAGGCATCTTCGCTGTCACGGTAGTCTCAACAGTCGAATCTTCCATGAAAATAAAACTTTCGAACACGGAATCAGGAGTACTCAAGTCTTCCTCCTGAAGAGTCTTATCTATCCTTCTCTACGTGCGCATACACAACTAGAGAGAAAAGATAAGAACAGTCTTAAGGAATTAGAAATTCCTTAAGACGAGACAGAAATAAATAACAGAAAATTAAATTGCCTCCCCGGCAACGGAGCCAAAATTTGATGTCGTCGTTATACACCAAAAATAAAACCTAAGTCAACTAACTAAGAAGATAGCGGAAGTAGGGTCGATATCCACAGGGAGGAAACTAATTAACAGAAATCTAAATCTGCAAGTAACAATCTGGGGGGTTTGAAATTGTTTTAAACTAAGCTAAATAAGATTAAAGGAAGAGAAGTAAAAGATAGAAATAAATAAGAAATAAATCAGATAAGAGAGAAATATGCTAGGATTCGGTCTACTGCAGTATCAGCATCTATGGGTCAACTAAGTCAGTCAATCTTATTAATGAGAAGAACAATGGTTTTCTCCTCTCGGTCTCAAACCGCCCTAGGGATTTTCCTAATTAACTCTCGTCCTCTTAGGAGTCACCTATCAATTCTAAGCAAGCCTTCCCTTCCAATCTCTCGATCCAGGTCGGGGTTAACTACCTAGCCTAGTCTCCTGCGTGCACTCATTCGACTAAACCTCAATTAAATTGCTTAAACTGATTCTCACGACTAACTAAAATAATCTCTCCTAACATGCCTCTACTACAGCTTCCCTCATCCCAACATACAAGAGAATTAGCTACTCATGTTATTAACGATGCTAACTAAGACGATTAAACAAATGACGATAGACATAATAAAATCGCAATTAACAAGCATGACAATAATAAAGCAATAATTAAGAAGAGAAAACAGTAATTAAGACTAAAGGTTAAGAAGTAAAGAGAGAAAATAGAAGTTTACAATCTTAGCAATCCGGCGTAAAGAACAACTCCATGTCGATAAACCCGAATGCAAACCAAAGATTAAAGTTCAGAAACTAGAAGGAAAGATTAAAGCTAATGATTCCGAACCCTAATGGTTCTGAGTCCTAATGACTGCGAATCTGAATGTCTGACTAATGATGTCGAATAAGAGTTTATATAATGCAAAACACAACTCTTAAACCCTAATTAAGCTACGGACTTAAGGCCCATGATAGATTCTACTCGATCGAGGGAAATAACCACTCGATCGAGGACTTTATTGGAGGAAATCACTCGATCGAGTAACAATTCTACTCGATCGAGCAACTTTTCAGCAGCTACCACTCGATCGAGCACAGGACAGCTCGATCGAGCAACTTTTCTCTTCAACTCTCCTCGATCGACCAAATATATAATCGATCGAGGTCTTTTGGCCTATCGTGCAGTGTTGGACATGGCTTTGGACTTGATTGCGAGCGGTTTCACGCTTCCCCATGCAAGAGCTTTTGTTCCGTTCCTTCCATTCTCCTAAATGCATGCAAAGTGGACTGTTTTGGCTCGGTTTCCGCTACTACGCAGCTTGTACCTACAAAAATAGTAATGAAAGTACAAAGTAGCCAAATAGGGGCATATGGCGATATAATATCACCTAAATGACATATAAATGCGTGCATAAATGGACTAGAAAGTCTATATAAAATACACGCATCAAACTTCCCCAAACTAAACCTTTGCTTGTCCTCAAGCAAACTAAATGCAGCTATATGGAACAAAATAAACCTAGGGGAATGGAGCAAGTCTCAGAGCTAGCAACAAGTCAATGTTAAACAGTTTAATGCACTCGATCAATCGCTACAAAGCTTAATACGAAAGTGAACGAATTTATACAATCTTGGAAATAAATTAGACTTTCGACCTTGCAAGACTCAACCAAATTCGGACTCTCACGGGTCACTCTTCTCTCAACAAGCAAATGGTAAGTAAATATGTATAAGAAAGAGAGAAGAAAATATAGTCACTCAACTAGACTACGACCGACACAACATGCATTGCTAACTAACATGAAAGATGATTCAAGCACCGTACACACGCATAACCACCGTTCAAGGACAATCACGTGCCGAACATTTGCAAAAATATGGATATGTGAGGCTAATTGGTAAGAAGGGGCAAAACAATTAATGGAAATGTGAGGGTAAATAGCCAAGCTAGTTCCTAACAAAACCGCAATAGAACTCGTTCCATCTTCCAACAATCAAAAATTAAGCTCGATGCCTTAACAAATCCAGGCATAAACAACACAAATCCCAAATAACACCTCAACAAAATAATGATAAGCACAGGAGGTGTAAACAACAAAACTTCAGCCAATTATTTTTTTCAATATATATTTTCATTTTTTTCCATTTTCTTTTCTTTTCTTTTCTTTTTCTTTCTTGGCTGACTGAGGAAAAACCTCTCGATCGAGCATAATAAATCACTCGATCGAGGCACAAAACCACAAACTCTGCCCGATCGAGCTAAACAAAGTACTCGATCGACTCACAATCAACACTTCTCTTCTTTTTCTCGCAAATACCCACTCTAATCAATGAAAACGAGCCAAAACTGATGCAATGACATAAAATACCTCGACTACTAAACTAGCTCAGCAAAGGTAGGCTTAATTTAGGATGTAGTTAAGGGCAACAGGCAGATATGGCTTTATGTGGAGTTAATGGGGTAAAATGAGGAAAAGGGAGATACAAATATTCTCAAAACACGTAATACCGACCACAAACCCAATGCGTGCAGGCAATAAGAAATCAAAATTCATATACAAGCAAATGACACGAGGTGTGGGGAGTAACTACTCTCATTCCTAGATGAACTGGTCATGGATGTCACCAGTTATAGGCTCTAAAACTCAGAAAATATAAGTAGTTTGCCAAAAAGTTGAGTCAAGTCTAATAATCAAATTTAAATTCCAAGACAAAATTCATAGTTCACTATTTCGATTTTACTAAATAACTCAAGAAAGGTGCAAAAAATAAACTTGTAGAGCAATTTCATCATGAACAAGACTCCAATCCGACTCAACTAAATGCAAAAATAAACGTGATATTTTTGATTTTTTCAAAAAATTTCTAATTAACATGAATTTTAAACGTGAATGCAATACAAATGCAAATGCAGACGCAAAAGGATGTAAAACACTTCCCCAAACCAAAACAGACAATGTCCTCATTGGCTATAGCACAAAAGCATACAAGGGGAAGGGAAAAAAAAAAACCTAATTCATGTTCCTAATGAATGAAATATATATGAAGAATGGAAAAAAACAAAAGAAACAGAAAAACTCACAAAACAAAGCTTCCCCAAACCAGCATCAAACTGAAGGTCTAACATCACCGTCTCCTATCAGTAGCCTCTGTCCACAATTAATTTGGATACTAACACGAGTTGCCGGTAAGATTATGCAGAAAAATCGAAAGATGAAGAACAAAAGGGGAATTGGGATCGAGTAAATTGAGTGGGAATCGAAGACTTCTCTCATAAATGTTAGTTTGCTCGATCGAGTAAACTTTCTACTCGATCGAGGACTTTTGTCAGACAGGACTGATCGATCGAGTAGTTCTGGTTTACTCGATCGAGTGGTCTTCTTTTGATGACCCTCAGTTTACTCGTTTGTCTTGAATTCCCCTCGATCGAATTACATGCCACTCGATCGAGGTCTTTTTCTTCGCTTTGCGGCGATTGATTTCCGCTTCACTTTCCTGCAAAAACAATACAAACCAATACCCAAAGAAATACCAAAAGATAGTCTAGAAGGAAAAATAAATTGTCTAAACTACGAATTATCACGTAGTAGTCTAATTGTCTAACGAAAACGCAAAAGATTGTTTTTACAAGTTGCACGGGGTTGCAAACCCGGCTAGTAACCAAATAGTTCCGTGACAAGGCCACCGTCAGGCCTTTGACTTACGGAAGTACCCTCAGCTGTGGTAATTTCTGACTTCTTTTTCCACAATCCTTGTGGTATACGTGCAGCGGTGGGCTCGGAGTGACTAACAATGTTAGGCATCTTCGCTGTCACGGTAGTCTCAACAGTCGAATCTTCCATGAAAATAAAACTGTCGCAGACGGAATCAGGAGTACTCAAGTCTTCCTCCTGAAGAGTCTTATCTATCCTTCTCTACCTGCGCATACACAACTAGAGAGAAAAGATAAGAACAGTCTTAAGGAATTAGAAATTCATTAAGACGAGACAGAAATAAATAACAGAAAATTAAATTGCCTCCCCGGCAACGGCGCCAAAATTTGATGTGGTCGTTATACACCAAAAATAAAACCTAAGTCTACTAACGAAGAAGATAGCGGAAGTAGGGTCGATCTCCACAGGGAGGAAACTAATTAACTGAAATCTAAATCTGCAAGTAACAATCTGGGGGGTTTTGAAATGGTTTTAACTACACTAAATAAGATTTAAAGGAAGAGAAATAAAAGAAGAAATAGATATGAAATAAATCAGATAAGAGAGAAATATGCTAGGATTCGGTCTACTGCAGTATCAGCATCTATGGGTCAACTAAGTCAGTCAATCTTATTAATGAGAAGAGCAATGGTTTTCTCCTCTCGGTCTCAAACCGCCCTAGGGATTTCCTAATTAACTCTCGTCCTCTTAGGAGTCACCTATCAATTCTAAGCAAGCCTTCCCTTCCAATCTCTCGATCCAGGTCGGGGTTAACTACCTAGCCTAGTCTCCTGCGTGCACTCATTCGACTAAACCTCAATTAAATTGCTTAGACTGATTCTCACGACTAACTAAAATAATCTATCCTAACATGCCTCTACTACAGTTTCCCTCATCCCAACATACAAGAGAATTAGCTACTCATATTATTAACGATGCTAACTAAGACGATTAAACATATGACGATAGACATAATAAAATCGTGGTTAACAAGCATGACAATAATAAAGCAGTAATTAAGAAGAGAAAACAGTAATTAAGACTAAAGGTTAAGAAGTAAAGAGAGAAAATAGAAGTTTACAATCTTAGCAATCCGGCGTAAAGAACAACTCCACGTCGATAAACCCGAATGCAAACCAAAGATTAAAGTTCAGAAACTAGAAGGAAAGCTTAAAGCTAATGATTCCGAACCCTAATGGTTCTGAGTCCTAATGACTGCGAATCTGAATGTCTGACTAATGATGTCGAATAAGAGTTTATATAATGCAAAACACAACTCTTAAACCCTAATTAAGCTACGGACTTAAGGCCCATGATAAATTCTACTCGATCGAGGGAAATAACCACTCAATCGAGGACTTTATTGGAGGAAATCACTCGATCGAGTAACAATTCTACTCGATCGAGCAACTTTTCAGCATCAACTACTCGATCGAGCACAGGACAGCTCGATCGAGCAACTTTTTCCTTCAACTCTCCTCGATCGACCAAATATATAATCGATCGAGGTCTTTTGGCCTATCGTGCAGTGTTGGACATGGCTTTGGACTTGATTGCGAGCGGTTTCGCGCTTTCCCATGCAAGAGCTTCCGTTTCGTTCCTTCCATTCTCCTAAATGCATGCAAAGTGGACTGTTTTGGCTCAGTTTTCGCTACTACGCAGCTTGTACCTACAAAATAGTAATGAAAGTACAAAGTAGCCAAATAGGGGCATATGGTGATATAATATCACCTAAACGACATATAAATGCGTGAATACATGGACTAGAAAGTCTATATAAAATACACGCATCAAACTTCCCCAAACTAAACCTTTGCTTGTCCTCAAGCAAACTAAATGCAGCTATATGGAACAAAATAAACCTAGGGGAATGGAGCAAGTCTCAGAGCTAACTACAAGTCAATATTAAACAGTTTAATGCACTCGATCAATCGCTACAAAGCTTAATACGAAAGTGAACGAATTTATACAATCTTGGAGATAAATTAAACTTTCGACCTTGCAAGACTCAACCAAATTCGGACTCTCACGGGTCACTCTTCTCTCAACAAGCAAATGGTAAGTAAATATGTATAAGAAAGAGAGAAGAAAACTAGTCACTCACCTAGACTACGACCGACACAACATGCATTGCTAACAAACATGAAAGATGATTCAAGCACCGTACACACGCATAACCACCGTTCAAGGACAATCACGTGCCGAACATTTGCAAAAATATGGATATGTGAGGCTAATTGGTAAGAAGGGGCAAAACAATTAATGGAAATGTGAGGGTAAATAGCCAAGCTAGTTCCTAACAAGACCGCAATATAACTCGTTCCATCTTCCAACAATCAAAAATTAAGCTTGATGCCTTAACAATTATAGGGATATACAACACAAATCCCATAAGACACCTCAACAAAATAATGATACGCATAGGAGGTGTAGAAAACAGAATTTCAGCCAATTATTTTTTCAATATATATTTTTCATTTTTTCTTTCTTTTCTTTTCTTTTTCTTTTGGCCGACTGAGGAAAACCTCTCGATCGAGTAGAATAAATCACTCGATCGAGGCAACAACTAACAATATCTGCTCGATCGAGCTAAACAAAGTACTCGATCGAGACACTATCAACACTTCACTTCTTTTTCTCGCAAATACCCACTCCAGTCAATGATAACGAGCCAAAACTAACACAATGGTAACATATACCTCGACTACTAAACTAGCTCGGCAAAGGTAGGCTCAGTTTGGAAAGTAGTTAAGGGCAACAGGCAGATATGGTTTTATGTGGAGTTAATGGGGTAAAATGAGGAAAAGGGAGATACAAATATTCTCAAAACACGTAATACCGACCACAAACCCAATGCGTGCAGGCAATAAGAAATCAAAATTCATATACAAGCAAATGACACGAGGTGTGGGGAGTAACTACTCTCATTCCTAGATGAGCTGGTCATAGATGGCACCAATTATAGGCTCTAAAATCTCAGAATATATATGTAGTTTGCCAAAATGTTGAGTCAAGTCTAATAATCTAATTTAAATTCCAAGACAAAATTCAATAGTTCACTATTTTGATTTCACTAAGTAAGTCAAGAAAGGTGCAAAAAATAGCAAAAAAAAAACTTGTAGTGCAATTTCATCATGAACAAGACTCCAATCCGACTCAACTAAATGCAAAAATAAACGTGATATTTTTGATTTTTTCAAATTTTTTCTAATTAACATGAATTGTAAACGTAAATGCAATACAAATGCAAACGCAGACGCGAAAGGATGTAAAACACTTCCCCAAACCAAAACAGACAATGTCCTCATTGGCCATAGCACAACAGCATATAAGGGAAAGGGAAAAAAACAACCTAATACATGTTCCTAATGAATGAAAAATATATAAAGAATGGAAAAACAATGAACAAAAAAAAACTCACAAGACAAGAGCTTCCCCAAACCAGCATCAAACTGGGGAGCTAACATCACCGTCTCCCATCAGTTGCCTCTGTCCACAATTAATTTGGATACTAACACGAGTTGCAGGTAAGATTATGCAGAAAAATTGAAAGATGAAGAACAAAAGGGGAATTGGGATCGAGTAAATTGAAAGGGGATCGAAGACTTCTCTTATATAGGTTAGTTTCCTCGATCGAGTAGAAATTCTACTCGATCGAGGACTTTTGTCAGACAGGACTGCTCGATCGAGTAGTTCTGGTTTACTCGATCGAGCGGTCTTCTTTTGATGGCCCTCAGTTTACTCGTTTGTTTTGAATTCCCCTCG
>JAIUZE010007526.1:0-67211 GCA_022085475.1 Heliosperma pusillum | reverse complement strand
AACCGACTCAAGTGGGAACCATAACCAAAACCGTCCCAAAACAGAGAATAAGTAATCAAAAGAAAAAATATAAGTTGAAATAATATCAACAATGAGTCATACAAGTATACATAAGCATTAGAACCAGTTTTATGAAGCATAATGAATAAACCTGATCACCTCTCCACAAACACGTGTTTGTAAACCAAACGAAAACAAGGATTCACTTTCAAACGGTCATAAAACTAGTTCTAGAAATGCAAATGCAGAAATTCCAATTGGAGGTGATAGCTTATCCTCTTACGGTTCCAACGAGATGTCACACGCCCAAAACAAGCAAGTAACGAAGGAGATATGATCATTTTACGAAAAGGGGTCAGTGCAGGAAAATTTCTGTTGGCAGCGTGTGACGCAGCCTGCGTCACCACGATGCAGCCTGCGTCCTACGACGCAGCCTGCGTCCCCCAACGCAGCCTGCGTCCCACACGGGATTCAGGGACGATCAATTTCCAACAAGTTACCAACAACAAAATCCTCATTTATCATCACAAACCATCAATTCTCATATCAATTAACAACTAACAACAACCAACAACAACAACACAAGTCCTAAGCATGCTAACCATAATTTAAATACGATTACTAGCCTAGAAAACACATAAAACACGTAAATGATATCGAGTAACCCTTCACCGTTACCTTTTCGCGTCTTTAAACGATTACTAAGCCTTCCTAGTCTCCACCTACATACAATTAGATAATAAAAGATGAATATCATTCACCTTGAGAAAGACGGATAATTTAAAAAGCGAGAAAGACGGTAATTTTATTACTAATACGGATAGAGGAAGAGGAGAGGGGAAGAATAAGACGAACTTACGCGAATTTGAGCAAGAAACGAACGAACTATGACGAATCTAGTGTTGGATGAAAATGGAGGCAAGGTTTTTGGATTTCTTAAGGAGGAAGAAAGAAATGAGTTGTGTTGAATGAATTACGTTAGGAGTAGTATGAGGGAGTATATGTAGGAAAAAGTCAACGAAAGTCAAAGACGGCTCAAAAGTCAAGAAAAAGTCAAAGACGGCTTAAGACGGGATTCACTTGAAATCTCGCGGAAATGCCAAATACGAACTCGGAAGTTCTAAATTCGACTCGGAACATTAAATTCTAAAATAAAATTAAAATACGCTGAAAAGTATCCGTAAAATATTTTCACTATAAAAATAGGGTACATTTACGGGTGTTACAGAGGGTGTCCCTGAGGTGGAAGATTACCCGGTTGTTTGTGTGGATTTTGAATTGTCAATTGGGCAATTTGAGTATCCACCATCTTGTTATGAGCGATCAATTGAGAGATCTGAGCATCTTGATTTTGATGTATCATGAGACTTTGCTGCAACATGGCTTTCAATTCCGTCATATCATTACTTGGAGGTGGAACTTGTTGAAAATTTTGGCCTCCTTGATTTGGACGGTTATAATTACCTTGAGAATTGCGATTCTGAAGAATCACATAAGAGGAACCTTGTTCCTGAGGTGGCGGTGGGGTAGGATTAAGAACATTTTAACTTCGGTAGGAGAAATTTGGATGCTCTCTCGTCTTTCCATTATAAAAGTTAGAGTACGGTGTACCTTGCTTAAAGGATTGAAAAACAAGTACTTGTTCAACCGTACTCATAAACTCTACTGCATTATGCCCCATGGTGCCACATCTTTCACAGGTTGGCTCTTGTTGAACCATGGCATGGACCGTTTATTTATCCAGAGATTTGGAGGTTTGTAATTCGGCAATTTTAGCAGTTAATACCTCCAACTGAGCTGCAACGGCTTTGTCTGAACCTCCTCACCTCACATTACCCCTGGGATTGCCATACTCAGTAGTGTGAGTAGCTATCTCATCAATCAACTTCCAAGCATTAGCATCGGTAGTGTTATTTTGGAATCTCCCATTGGCAGCAGAATCTAGCAATGCTCTCTTATCATCATATAACCCGTTGTAAAACTGGTTGCATAGGAACCAAGTATCAAAATCATGATGTGCAACATATTTGACAAGCTTCTTGAAGCAAACCCATGCCTCATTAAAGTTCTCAGTGGGACTTTGTTTGAAACTTGTGATTTGACTTCGAATGGCGTTGGTTTTCTGTGGCGGAAAGTATCTTTTATAGAATGCAAGAGCCAAAGAATTCCAATCAGTGATGCCAAGTGCATCCACATCTAACTCACCCAACCAATCTTCTGACCCGTCTCGTAGCAAAAAGGGGAATAATACCAACTTGATTTGATCTTGCGTTAGCCCACTCGTTAAAGGAATAGATCAACAATAGTTGGTGAATTTCTCCATAAGCTTCGCAGTATCCTCAATGAGGCTTCCTCCAAACATGTTTCGCTCCACCAAAGAGATATAAGATGACCGAATCTCAAAGGTTCCATTACCCGTAGTAGGGAGTTTGAATCCCTTGGGAATAGATGCAACGGTAGGCTCCGAATGGCTAGCTAAAGTATGCATGGTTGTAGTGGGTGCATAAATTTGTGTATCCTCTTCTAAGGATGGTTTCTCTGCGACAAATTCAGCGTAAACTGTGTTAAGCGTACTCAAGTGTTCCGCTTCTTGAATTTTCTTCCAAAAGTTTTGTCTAACTCGAAAAGTCCTCTCTGGTTCGGAATCGTAGGGTACGAGATCGGACCTAAAACACCTGGGCATAAACGAACACTAAAGAAAAGGATAAGAACGGTCTTAAGGAACTTAGGTTCCCTGAGACGAAAAAAAAAGACAAACTAAGTAGAAACAAACAGAAAAGTATTGCCTCCCGGCAACGGCGCCAAATTTGATAAGGGTAAATTCGCGTCACCTTAATCAAAGTAATTCTAATTCACTACAAACTAATAATCAGCGGTAAGTAAGGTATCGAATTCACAGGGAGGCGGTAGTATTCTAATCTGTTAAACTAGGTTTGTCTCTTAAGTAAGAATTTCGGGGTTTAAGATTGGTATTTCTAAGCTAATAGCAACCAATAACAATAAACGGCTGAAAACAATAAGATTAAAAAGTCTAGGGTCTCAGGTTCACTAGGATTATTGTTCAGGGGTAAGGGTGTAATCAACTATCATGCAATAAAGTTATCTAAAGTCACAAGATCGGTCGATTCAATTATGCCCTTTAGATCTACAATTTAACATGCGATCGCTATCATTAAACGTGTTCTATTCAATTATTGTAGCCTATCTTAGTCTTAACCCGGTCGATGTTAATCCTAATTTGCGAGACTAGTTAATTAATCCTGGCCAGTAATCAAGCAACTAGAATTAAAACGATAATCAAACGATAACCATGCAATTGCAATTCAATTAATTAGCCAACCCCTTCTAACAATCCTAGATCCCCTTTCAACCCTAGATGGGAATTTAGCTACTCATAACAATATTAATAACAACGATAATAAACAAAGCAAACTTGATTAATAATTATGAAAGGATTAACAAAGAATAATTAAAGAACTAGAAGGTAACCAATTGAATAACAAAGAAAGATTGAAGAATACCGATTACAAGTTTGAACTAAAAACAATCGCCTTGATGATAAAATCCAGTAGCAAAGCAAAGAAAACTTGAGTTTCTAATATAAAAGCATACCTAATTGTTAAAGACGAGCTTTCCTTTTATAATAAAAATCTAATTAACTAGGTTAAACTAGTTTAGGAAATACGAAAGCCGTCGAATACTGGGTTGCTCGATCGAGCAAAGTGATGTTGCTCGATCGAGCATCCTTCAGCCCGACTCGATCGAGCAAGTCAGTCTTGCTCGATCGAGAATCCCTCAAAATGGCATGTTTCTTCGTTTTTATTCATTTCTTGTTTATTGCTCTCGATTTCCGTGCCTAACCTTCTACGATCCGACTCCGTCATGCTTCATATCTACTCAAAAAGCTCCAAATGCATCCAATCTGCATTAAAACATAACAGAAGCGGCATAATCGATATTCTAGCTATAATAGCATAGAAATAAGCAAGGAAAGACGGTAAATCGAGTTATATGTAACTGAGGGAAGCATAAAATATGTGAATAAATAGTGATCATCAGGTTTTACATGCAATTTCATAGTCCCAGTTGACTTTTATATCATATTTTCAACCGGAGGATGCCAACTATTCTATCATCTTGGGTAGGCCTTTTCTACACACCGCCGGAGCTATCATAAATGTTAAAAGGTAACAATGACTTTAGAAGTGGGAAATTCAAAGCTTATTTACAATAAGAACATTAGTGGCACCACTTGTGAATCATGTGAGTTGGCACTACTTGAGCTATCTAATCCTCCAAAGGTTCCTTCCATAACTCCATGTTTTTTAACTAACATTGTTAGGGTCAATAAGAGTCATGTTGAAGGAAATAAGGCGAGGAAAGATAAGGTCACGAAGAAAATAAACTAGGTCAAATAGACCCAAAGCTCAGATTAAAAGGAGCTCAAAATTGAAAAAGGTTAAAAAGAATGATCGTAGTCTAGCATGACTATAAATTAAAATGCACTTCTCGGGAGGCAACCCGTGTTTTTATGCTTTCTTGACAATTTTTATTTTTGGACTATTTAATTTTTTTTCAATAAATTCGGTTTTGATGTAATAGTTAGGACATTTATTTGCTTAATATTTTCATCGTTTTAGTTAGGAATGAAATATCGTTTGTCGGAATTATGAAAAAAAAGATCGCAGGTTGAGAAAAGAGTTGAATGAAGACATGTTTTTAGAAATTGTCACGACCCTATCGGGTTTGGTAAACTCGATAGGGGACGTAACAAAAAAGGAAAAAGCGAATTAATCAAGCTGAAGTAAAAAAACGTAGAAATGATCAAACCCGATCGGGTTGCTATGCCCGATCGGGGACGCAGTGAGCCAAGAGCTCAGCTATAAGTTGAGAACTCGACACAAGCCTTATATTGCTCTTCATTTTCGCGAAACACTAACTCTCCTCTCACTCATTTTCTACTCATTTTTTCCACATAACTCACACAATCTAGCTTGTTCTTCATCAATCGTCATCATTTTGTGCTTTTAATTCTTCCAAGTAAGTAATATATGTCTTAAACTTTGATTTTCTCTTGTTTAAATAGGATTTTCCGATTTTTCTAAACTCTAACTTCAATTTGGGGGTTTTTGATTTTGTGAATTTCTAGTATGTTAGATGCATTTATAATGGTCCATACTTGTTTAAGAGTTAAACTAAGTTAGCTAGTATTGATTTGGAAGTGATTAGGATGTTGTTTGCCCATAAATTAAAGACATGATATGAATTTTTCAGAAAATGGCACCAAAGAAAAGCACCAATCCTCGTGCTATGAGAGCTAAGACGGAGAAAGGAGAAGGAAACAGTGTTCGGTACACGGACATTGAAATGTTAGATACAAATATTCCTAAAAACGGTATGCACGACCTTGCTTTTTCCGATGTGCTTTTTGGTTCCGAAAAACAATGAAAAACTTGGAAAATCCTCCGCCGCAAAGGTATGAGACCAACTAAATTTTTGGATGCCGAGTCTTTGCGACAAATGGGTATTTAAAAACATTGTAAGGCTTTGTTTCAAGGTTTAGACATGAAATATGCGTTCAAAATGAACTTCAAAACTTACCCGAAATTGACATTAGAATTCTTGAGTTCTTTTAAGTTTCATAAGAAAAGACAAGAAGGTTATATCATGAATGTTAGTTTCCGGTTGTTTAATTAATATTTTAACCTCTCTTTAGGAGATTTTGCTGGAATTTTTAGTCTTGCTCAACGAGGTTTGCTTACTGAGTCCCTTACAGGCTTTGACCCGTCTACTTGGAGTTGTATTTCTACCTACCATGTGTCAAGTTGGAACCATGTACCGCGCGAACACATTCACCACCCCGCTATTAGAGTTTGGCAAAGATTCATTAGGTGGACATTTTTGGGCCGACTTGAACCTCATTTAGTTAGGAGACTAGAAGTAGAGATTTTGGGGGGATTTCTGAATGTGCATCCCGTATTTCTTTGCTGTTCAGCTTACTAAAGTTTCAAATGATAAAGTCGGTAGTATTGTGATGCGTGGGCTTGTCACTCGTATTGCTCAGAACTTTTGTTATTTCAACTAAGCCACCACACCTCTTAGGTCCTTGTCTTCTCCTACTGGTGAGTCAGGCACATGACTTGGCTATGAATACTTCCTGCAACTTAATTGGTTTCGTTCTTTACACCCCCACATGATTTGGAGGATCGTCGGCCGCTATTCCCCCTGATTAACTGAAGAGGCGGATCAAATCACCTTGCTTTGACCGTGTCGTCCACGTAGGGACGGTGAGCCCATTCTGCCCCGACCGTCCTTTCACCTCCATGTTGGTGAAGAAACCCCCCATGACCCCCCGATTCAGACTCACACCCACCACATTGGGGCGGGAACCTCCTCTAGCATGCCCTACGACTCATGCAATGTATTTGATATGCTCCAAAATCTCTCCATGACAGTTTATCAAGTTCAGTTAGACACCCAGCTTGCTTTGCATCCCATCTGTGATCACTAGGCTATGCAAGGTGTGATTAGACCCGAGGGCCCACACCCTTCGTATTTTTTCGTGGCCCGAGGGAGGATATGGTTGTATTTATGATGTAGGTGCATACCCGCCTGGACCATATTACTACGGGATTAACTATCGTATAAAGAGCTTTGGAGGTGCTATGGAGGAAGCCAACCGGGTGGCTATGATGGGCATACTTCTCTTGGTGCTACGGGTAATGACCCTACCAGGATATTTTGTTCTAGTGGTAGCTACCATTGTGCAGATGGTACCTTCTACGATGATGCCATGGGATCCGCTTCTCAGCAGCCTCCTAGTCAGGGGCATAGTCGCAGTTGTTGGTCCTTCTTAGGATGAGATTATTGATGATAGTCCCCTTGTTTATACTAGCTTGGGGAAAGCTACATGGTTGGTTAGTACTTCTTTTTCTATTTTAGCATTTTAGTTTTATTTCATCCACTTTCCCCATCAAGATATACTTTGTCTTCTTGGTTATGTGCGTATGACCGTTTATTCAGGTTGATTGTTGTGATAATTTTTTGCACGTTGAGGAGAATGTAATTTAGCTTGGGGGAGGGATTGCATTAAGGATTTACATCTAAAGCATTTTAGGTTGTCACTGCATTTTAGTTAGTTCTTGTTGTCTGGTTAGTATTGGCATCCCATTTGCCTAAAAAAATAAATGAGAAATGATGTGTTGTCTTGACTTTTGATTGCCAATCACCCGTATTTCTTGTGCATATTGTCACCTAGATCTTGCCAATCACCCGTACGTCACATTAATTGACGGGATTTTTTTTGTTTTGCATGCATGGGGATGTCTTGGACATAGTGGGTGAGGGATGGACTTTAGACTTAGTAAGCTTGATCTTGAATTTGGCAAACTACATATATTGTAAGGTAGAGCCTCCAGTGATCGGTACATCTATGCCTGATCCCATCTAGGCGAGAGTAGTTTCTCCTCTTGGTTTGCGTTACATCTAAACGCACCAGTATGGTTTTTCTTCCATTTTCTATGAGTTTTGCCAACATGATTTGCATTTTGAAGCCATTTACTAAACTTTCTTACATATGTTACCCAAAAATTACCCCTTTCCTACATACATAAAACTTGGCCTACCCTTGTTGAGCTAGCAATATGCTATGTGTGTTGGGGTGCTCTTGTATTTTTGGGATGTTCTTAATTTGATATTGTGAGCTTTTTAGACCGGGATTGCTGATTCCCGTGTCTTGGTGAATGACGTGTAAAGAAAAAAAACAACGAAAAAATAAAAGAAAAGAAAAGAAAGAAGCTTGAAAAAAAAATGAAATTTTTTTTTTGGTGAAAATGAAGAAAAGAAAAAAGAATTGCTTCTATGTTTGAAATAGAAAATGTTTTGAGAAGAATTCTGTTGATTTTTAATGTTAATAAGCCAATATGCTGCTTTTTGGCTTTGATTATCGTGCTTGGAAATGATTCGAGGTTGGAATGAGCATTCTTATACATTTGGTTGTTTCTAACTTGACATTAGCTCCACATAACCAAAATCATTCGTCCACCTTCTTACCCTTTATCCTAGCCTTCTTCTGTGACTTCTTACCTTCTTTTCTTATGCTTATGAGTATGTTTGGCATTGACTTGTAAACTTGGGATACCTATCATACTAGATTGCGCGCACATTCTTTTGAGTTGTAGATAGGAGAGTGTCATTCACATATAAATTGACATGTTCACATATTTTGAGTGAATGAGTGTCCCGTGAAAGTCCATTGTCGTAAGATCATGCAAAAGTCAAAATAGTCATAAGAAACTTACTTATGCGACGCCGTTATGTAAATCTCAACCATGCTTTGCATTTTTCCTATGCCCATGTTGTTTTGGGATTCGAGTTACTAGCTTGTTAAAGCTTGATGTTGAGATTGTATGATAGATTGACTGCTTTCTTACCACCCTCGTCTTAGTTATGTTTTCTCTCTTGCTTGAGGACAAGCAATGATTTAGCTTGGGGGAATTTGATAAGTGTAATATTTGTATGATTTTATCCCCTTATTTGGCTCGATTTTACATGTTATTTCCATTTTTTATAGCGATTTTATGAGCTAATCACGTATTGTAGTTGCTTTGTGTGCCTTGTCTTGTTTTAAACGAAATAAAGCAGTTTTTGCGGCTTTTCCTAATATTTTGGCACTCATCTTAACACTCGGAGCTATGAGAAGCAAGTTATGGTCAAGATGATAGTATGGTGGTCAGTGGCGGACCTAATATTTCCGAGATGGGGGGCACAATGTTTTTCCGATGTGTGGTTGGCTTAATGGTTATCAAGAAACCACATTTTTTAAACAATGAATTTTGGATTTCAAAATTAGTTAATTCGTATTTTACAAATATATCGTACAATATGAAAAACAAATTATGTAAAGAAAAGAATATTGAACTATTGATAGAGTATTTCATGTACTTTAAATTTCTCTAATTGATAATATCTCATATATTTCATAATTAAATTTAGGTTAGGGGAGAAACTAAGCCTAGTAAAAAAATTCATTTTTTTTGGTAATAAGGAGAAGTGAAAAACCAAGAAAAGAAAAACACGCAAACTCGACACCTAAACAAAATGAAAGCTATCAACCAACCTTTAATACGAGTATATATTTTTAAATACACTGCACAAATAAATGATTATAGTTTAAATAAGTTTTTGACTTCTTATGTAGCATAAGTTGTAGTGGTAAACGTGGTTAATAAGTTTCTTATTTATAAAAGATTGGGGTTCAAGCCTCACAACCAACCTATTTTTTTGTTTTAGTTACATAACAAAATAATAAAAAGAACAAAAATGACCATACTGTGGTTTAAACCTGGGATGTCGTTGAAATAATTTAAGAGCTACCACCAAATCAAAGGTATTTTAATGACTAATAATTACACTGTTCGGTCCTTATCTATTCTGAAACACAGCAAGTATCTACACCACATTAAACAAAAAGTCGGGAGGGGGGAACGTGACCCCCTAGGACCCCAGGTAGGTCCACCCATGATGGTGGTAGCATTGGCATTCCCAAAGAAGGAATTTGACTAAACAAAGCCTCAAAAAAGAAAGATTTCGCATCCCTTAACCGCAACTCACTTATCTTAAGGGACAATGGAAATCAATGAAAGTCAAAGTCAAGCAATCAATGAAGTTCTTAAAAGACGGAGATCACATCCCTTATCGGGTTTTGCATATAGGGATGTGTGATGAGATATTTTCATAGGAATTCGAATGAGGGCCTGGACATAAGCATCCCTGATCGGGGACGCCCAAACCCGATCATGGACGTGTGTTTCTACTCGCATGTCGCTTCCTTTGCTTGGTCTTTATTGCTATATTGATGAGGATTTAATTTCCAACATCCTTTGGCAGCTATAAAAGAAGGGGTTCAACAGCTCAAAATGATCATCATCTCATCCTCTCAACACATTTCAATACAAAAAATACAAAAATATTAATTTAATTTTCACATTAATTTTGTTGTTAAGTTGTTAGTTTAGTATATCATTGGTTTGTGTTCTAGTTGTAAGGAATTCCACTTTTCTTCTTATCTATTTACGTTGCCTAAATCCCTTTGGTAATGTCTCATCTCACTCTTTACTTTATCTTTTTTGTTTATGCAATTTAGTTTTTGTTCTTTTGATTAATGTTGTTATAAACTTATCTAAATCATCATCATAGTTAAAGTAAAATAAAGTTATTATCTAACCACCATCATCTAATCTATAGTCTTTATCATTTCCATTTTTAGGGTGTCTTAGAAATTTCTAATGGTTGTTCTCCGTCATTTTGGTTTCCCTCTTAAATAGCAAGCGTTGATTTGGGAATGTATATCAAACGTGAAATATTTTGTTCTTAGAAATGGAGAACCATCGCCTTCTTTCGCAACAGCCAGAGGTTTACATCAGGGTGACCTTCTTTGAAAGTCCTAGACCTCTAATTAGACTCCTATAATTAGTTCATTAAATTACATTAACTTAATTATTTCGGATCTAGTTATCATGCATGCAAATATAAAAGCATAAAAGAAAAGAAAAGACGAAAACATCCTTACATTGGGAATTTTCGGTTCAATATGGGCACAATAAGAACTCCTTCTTATTGTTCTTGAGCATGAAATTAATAGATGATCCTCCATAAAACAACCTTCAAAGTAGAAGGTCTCCTTCTAGTTGCACCCAAGATTAAACCCAAATAATCTTACCTTATTATTAATTAGATAATAAGTAAGACATTATACTACTAATATTATTGTATTACTACACTAGTAATAAGTAGAGAATATTAGTTTTCATGTTAGTTTTTAGAGAGATGAAGAGTTTAGTAAGGGAAGTAGAAAATAAACAAGTGAAGTAGTGGAAAAATGAGAACATCACATGTCCTTATAAGGCCATCTAGGCCGGATTCCATGAGCCCCTTGTGGGTCACTTTTGATCTTTTCTAAATTGTGTAAGGTAGTTGTAACACCCGCAAATGTACCCTATTTTTATAGTAAAAATATTATACGGATACTTTTCAGAGAAATTTAGTTTTAGTCGTAAATTAAATTTCCCGTGTCTAATTTAGAATTTTCGAGTTCGTATTTGGACTTTACGCGAGATTCCGAGTAAGTTACGTCTTAAGACGTTTTTGGGCTTTTTCTCATATTTTCCACTTACTCCTTCATATACTCCCTCATAACCCTAACTCCCTCATTCAATCTTCTTCTTCCTCACTAAGTAAACCCCAAATCCCTAGCCTCCATATTTGATCCATCTTAGAATCGTCCATACTCTTTCATTTCTCGCTCAAATTCACTAAGGTTCGTCTTATTCGTTCCCTCTCATCTTCCTCTATCCGTATTGGTAATAAAATTACCGTCTTTCTCGCTTTTCATTTTATCCGTCTTTCTCAAAGGTGAATTATATTCATCTTTTATTATCTAATTGTAGGTGGTGACCTCCAAGACCCCGACAAAGACTACTTCTTGATAGAAGAGGATATCGACGCAGAGTGAAGACGCAAAAAGGTAACGGTGAAGGGTTACTCGATATCATTTACATGTTTTTAATGTGTTTTCTATGTTAGAAATCGTATTTAGAATAAGGTTAGTAATCATAGGAATTGTGTTGTTGATGTTGGTTGTTGTTAGTTGATAATTGTATGAGAATTGATAGTTTGTGATGATGAATGATGATGGTTGTTTGTTAATGACAAAACGGAGAAGTGAAGATCGCGTGCCTGAGACCAGCGAAGGACGCTGGCAGCGTCGTGGGACGCTGGCAGCATCGTCTGGCGCTGGCAGCGTTTCTTGCTGCCAGTTTTCCTAAAGTTGAACTTTTGAATTTTAGTTTCCGCCTTGACTTTCCTTGACCCTTTGGACTTAGTATTCTTGCATTGATGATTTGTTTGTAGGCCACTCCAATTGACGGGTTTGGGTCTCGGGTTTCGGGTTTCGGGTTTGACTTTGACTTTTGTTGACTTTCGGGTTTGACTTCTAATATTAATTTTTCGAATATATGATAATCCTTTCGCTTGTATCGAATGTTTTGTGACGGTTTCTGATATGTTTCACTTTGAGTCGGTTTTACAAATGTTACGGTTTGAGCACTAATTTCTTATGTGCTTTGTACTCTCATTCCCTTGGCTACCTCCACGTTCGTAAGGCTGGAATGTCGGAAAGGGGAGTGTATCCTTACTGAATAATTGCATGTGTTAGTGGGCATATGACGACGTTGTTGGGAGGCGAACGCTTTGCGTTGAGCGACCCGGCCGTCAAATGTTGTATACTTGCGAGGTGGTGTCATTTGCATGTAGCGTATCGCTTGTTATGAGGCTTGTGCTCTTTTCCGCCTCTTTCGTGAAGGTTGACCGAATTTGGGGTACTCGGCGTCTATGATTGACCGAGTCTTGGATGCGAAATGTCATCGCATGTTGAATCGGAAAACGTTTATTCCGAGAGTCTGGCCAGGTTTAGACTAGGACCGTATTATGATCGTCGTCCTACCGGGAGGAAATTAGTCTACATATACGAAATGTAGCATCGTGTATGCGTTCAGGGAAATGTCTTATCCCGTGGATGCCTTTTAATCATACTTGCCATGTACACGGTGCTAGTGCGTTTCATTTACCGTGAGAGATGTCGTTAACGTATTGTACGTTTGGTTGGATGATTATATGATTGATTATTCATGATCTTTGGATGACTTGACATGGTTTGTTTGTCGAGTCTCAATCTTATCAAACTTACGCCGCTAACGGTGAGATGCAAGCCCTAGTGAGAGTGTATGGTTGCCTAAGAGTGTCTTCCCCGAGTCTTTCTATCATATGATGGTTACGGATTTGTACTTCATGTATCGACATGCTTATATATTGAATTGCCTATTTATCCTTCTCGTATTTCACATGTATATCTATATATGCATGCTTTTACTTTTGTATTTCCGTTTATGTACGTTTAATGTGATATGGCTGGGAGAATCCGGAATTACTCCCCACTGATTGTGGCGTTCATGTTATTCATGGATGAACAGGTTGCTTGATTGGATGGCTTTTGCTTGTGGTATTTTGGGTTCGGGTGTGAGCTAGCGGGCGTTGGCCTGGATGAATCACCTCTAGACGTTGTTTAGCTAGTTTGCTAATAACTTTGATGTTTGATACATTTTGAGAGACTCCGTCTCTTTGTAGTATATTCTATTTTGGTTTGTAATTATTTGACATTCCTCGTATTATCTTAGCATGTAAAAAAGTTTTAAAAATACCGTATTTTCCGTTATATGAATCACATGCTTGTTATGTTTTACCTCCGCATTCGCGAGGGTTTTCACATAGTGGAGTGTGGACTTGGTGGTAATGATTAAAGTCTATCATAACATGTCACATTACAAAGATTAAGAGAGCATAAAATAAGACTAAAATCATCACCCATGTACACTACCAAAAACCGGTGCATACATGTCCACATGGGTCCATTTTGATTTTTGATATTTGTCCCACAAATACTTATTAATCATATGCTTAATTATCTAATATAATTAAGTGTTAATTTGATCATATAACAATTATATGACTCAAATTAATAAATAATACACTTAACTTTTAAGTGATATTTTACCATTATATCAATATATAATGGGTCCCACAATGTTCAGTTAATTTATTTTACAACTCTTTGTAAATATAATTAACTAACTACCTCTACCTCAAAATATATACATAACCTCAACTAAGTTAATGAATTAACTATTAATCATTAAAGTAAATCTTATTTAATCGTATTAAAGTAAGACGTAAAATTTATTCAGTCAGTTATCGTATAATTGACTAATAAACTTAAGTGGAATGAGTTCCTAACTTAATTTCCAATAAATAACTCTCGTAACTAAACGTACATATCAAATAAATGTAATGCCCTAACTAAACTGTATCGTATACAAGTAATTAGTATTCTATTTGGGTCTCATCCTGTAGGTGTGACCTAAAGGGATCAGTTTATCACCGGCGTCATACGACAATAACGTCAAACTCTAGTCAGCTGAGCGTTACCGATTTACGTTAATCAACTGACGTGAAGTATCAAAATATACTAATCATGCCACGTATATTCCAAATGAGATTTATTATATATAAATGCACTATTGTGGAGGACTCTTACTCCAACAATCTCCCACTTGTCCGATACAAGTTGTGCATGTAGCAACACTATTGCGGAGGACTCCTCCTCCTACAATTTCTCCCACCTGTCTCGACAAGTTGTGTGCTACCAATTCTCTTGTCTCTTTTGTGTCACATCCTCCCACTCATTGCAAGGTGTCTTACAGGTCGTACTTACAATTTAAAATTATAAGTAGAGTGGTTTTCTCGATCTGGGAGGGTAACTGTCTGACCGGAAAATCTACCAGAGATCTCTTCCGAGTGTGGCCACACATTTCCAGTTACTACTCCTCGAGTGGCGCGAAGATGTTAATACCCAACGTGGGTGGACAATTTCTGTTGACCCATCTTACACTGTATGATGCAGATCACCATGACCCAGAAGATGTCCATCGGTCTCCTTTCACGGCACGACCTAGGACAAAAACCAAAGTCAATCGGAAACTACACCGACTCAGGTAAATGGTCGCCAGTCTAAAGAATCAACTCATAGGAATAAAATAGAAATCCCCGCCACGACCAGGCTTCAACAATTTTGATAAGGGACTCTATTATGGTCACTGCCCGACATAGTGTCTCCACAGTCTGTCTATGTAAACGACCAGTCATCACCATGACCCCATGGTGCTGAACCAACCATCGATCGACTTACAATCTAGTCACTTTGAGACGTCACCTCAAATGAGTGACTAGGGACAAAACACTAAGTTCATCCTGTTCACTTGAATTGGGTTCAACCTTTCTTTCAACCAATTCGGATAAACAAAGTATTAAAATTTAGTCACACTAAATAAAGGAGTTTTTAATGAAACTCTAGCAATGAATGTGATTATCAAATATTTGGAAAAATTAATACGCTATGACACGCGTCGTTTTGATGTGTCAAACGATATTTATAACAAGACTAAGCACGGTGGCAAGTCAAGGTCGGTCCACAGGGACGGTGGGTATTCGATATGCAAAGTCAAAACTAGCTATGCTCAAGGGTGTCACGATATAGAAGTGGATTTGAAACTAATCTAAGAACAATCATTAAATGCAAATAAGTAGGAAAGTAAGACAAAACTAAGATAATCAAATAACAAGCAATAAAAGGAAAGTCTAGGATCGGTGGGTTCAAATGGGTAATTTGGGTTCTAGTGAGTCGGGTTCATAGTTAATGGGTAGTCAAACTTGGGCGCGGTGGATTGAGGCTCTCGATCTTACAATCCCTCCCATATACCGAACCAAGCTAGCTCTCGCGTACACAAGGTCGATATACCAACTATATGCAAATCCTAACATATTACGAGGCTATCGATCTTACGGAAATGTATAATAAACATGAATCATGCAAGTTTGTCAAGCAAGCATTTCATCAAACATGTGGTATGCATAAGTTGGAAGAAAGACAATTAATCAACAAATCAACCCAAGAAACAAAGATTAACCCTCATTAAAACCCATTATCCCCCACTAACCCCAGATTAATCACTACTCACTACTTAACATGTGGAATATGGAAGAAGAAGATATAAAACTAAGACAAGACATAATGATAAGAAGGAAACAAAACATGTAATGAAATGACAAGATTAGCAAGTATATGAAAAGAGATTAAGAAGGTATACCAACTAATTAAGGCAAAAGATGAACAATAAAAGAGGAAATCTTGAATAAAGGAGAAGACTTTGTCACCAATCTTCAAGTACAAAACCAAGAAATCCAATTACATGACTAGATCTAATACTAATTAAAGAGTAATTGAGAAAAGATTAAACTAATTAGGAGGACTAATCTAATCTAATCTAACTAATTTTGAGTCTAGGGTTTCGTGCCCTTTAATTACATAAGAGGGTCTATTTATAGGTTTACAAAATGAAGGAAAGATGGGCCTCGAGAAGCTTCATGGACTGGCAAAGTCACGACCGTGAAATGGGTTTCACGGTCGTGAAACACGTCTCACGACCGTGAAACTCCAAGTCACGGTCGTGAGATTAGTGGCAGAGCAAGGTCTTCTTTCACGAACAAGTCACGACCGTGAAGCATGTTTCACGACCGTGACTGAGCTTTCACGACCTTGAAATGAGTTTCACGGCCGTGAGCTGAAATGCACGAAATCCTTCTTCTTGGAAAAGCATCTCACGACCGTGAAATGCCTTTCACGCTCGTGAGATGCTCATTTCCCTTCTTCCTTCGCTTGACTTTGTTGTTTCCTTCCCGGTTTCGCTTGCCTTGACTCGGGAGGGCTTTGGCGCATCGAGTAGGGCCCCCAAGGGTATGCGGGGCCCCCAAGGTATGCCGTGGGTCCTCCGAATGATTCACCTTCTTCTTTGTTGATCAAAACTAGGTAGAAATCGCCTCAATTGACGGTTTACCTACAAAAACACGATAAAAGCGAAAAATATGCTAGAAGAAGGTAAAACATGTAGAAACGCTCGTTAAAGGCAAGCAAAACGAGACAAAAAGGGGTGAAAATGTAGGGTGAAATGACACTATATCAAATCTCCCCAAACCAAACCCTTACTCGTCCCGAGTAAGGATGAACAATAGTCAAGACCCTTAATTAACTACTCTAAACCTAACCGATACAAGGCAATTAACGGGCCTTGCTCCGTCCCTTCAACTCGCAACAAGGTATCCATGAGGTAGGACACCTTCTTGCAAGGCAAGTGGGGTCTTGCCAAAACTCTGATGCATTCTAGGCAACAAAGCACACAAAACAAATGAGAATGCATCTACAAAAGAAAATGGCAACATGCCTCATCCATGCGCCGGGATTCATCTAAAATGGAAAAACTTTAAGCATGCAAATTCCCATGTACTTACTAGTTTTACAAAGAACTAAACCTAGAAAGATAGAAATAAATCACCTCTTTATTGTGTAAAACTAGTATATTCGTTCACGTTCACTAGAAAGCTTTGTCAAGGGTGATAAGGCGGGATGAAAAGTGAGGGCCCCATGGTGTTAGAAGACACTGTAGGATCGGAATTCCGCCTCTCACCTAAGTGAAAGGAAGGGTCGTCCCCTCTTAGCCATGTAACGTAGGAGTAATCATCAAAAAGGTAAGGAAACGAGATGTTTGAGTTCTTATTTGATTTCTTTTTCTTTTCTTTTTCTTTTTCTTTTTGATTTTTGCTTGATTTGGGTGCCTTTTGAAAGCAAGGTGGCCTAGCAAAAGGTGTGCGGCGGAGACCAACAATAGGCATATCCTCGCCGTAGCGACATCGAGAGCGACCCCTTATGTATTGAGGGTACTCTAGAAGAGCCTAGAAGTCTCCATATGCACTCCTTAAGCTAGGACTAAGGCAAATATATGCAAAATTTCAAGCTTTTCTTTTCAATTGTGTTTGAACTCAATTTTTGGACTAGTGATGGAAAAATTTCCTTTTTGTCAAATGTAGTGAAATGTGATGATTGGACAATTACATGGCCTCGAGAGTCACCTAGGAAAGCGTTCACCAAGGAATTTTCACACCATGGGGATGGTCAAGATGGTAAATGCAAGCCCTTGACTAGGCTCTAGGAAACGGTGCGAAAATTATACTAAAAATACACATTAAAAGGTGTTTCAAAATCTATTTTAATAGGCAAAGTGCTAAGCAAAAAAGTATCTACAAGGGCTTATCCAAGCTTGTTCAATTTCCAAATTAGGCATTTCAAAAAGTTCTCCTAAATGCAACTATATGCCATGATCTAGAATTAAGCAACATATATACAACCTAATGCAAATGCTCTAGTGAACTACGTGACAATTAATCTAATGAAACCCCCTAACAGCACATAAGTCACACAACCGCCAAATCATCAAAATCCACATCGCAATCATCAACAATTCCTCCAAACTCCTCATGTGATAAGAAGTAAAGAAAGAAAGAAGGGGAAGGAATAAGAACGATCATACCATGGCGGTCTTCTTAATCCCTTCTATAAGTCTCTTGAGCGATGTGTAGCGGACCTATGTATGGAGGTTAGAAGAAAAATCAATGCAAATATATACAAAGTAAGATATAAACAAGCTAATTTTTAGGATTTTTCAAACTTTTTAAATTTTTTTGGATTTTTGAATGATTTTAAATGCAAAATAAAACATGTTTTTGGATTTTTTTCAAAATTTTCAAACTATGAAAATAGTTTCCCATCCCCCACATAGGAACAAACATTGTCCTCAATGTATGAAATGGGATTATTGAAAGTAAAGAAATACATGTTTTTGGATTTTTTTGAATGATTTTAACTAAAAGGAGAAGAACATCTTTTTGGGTTTTTTAAATATTTTGAAAAATAAAAACTTGTTTTGGGTTTTTTTTATTTTTGAGAATTATTGACAATATAAACAATATATACAAGAGGGTTAGTTATGCAAATGAATTAATTCTATATGAAATGCATGAACTAAATAATATTCCTAAAACTAAATGCAAAATGATATAATACAAAGTGCATGATCTAAGTAAATGCAAGCTAAACTATATGCTAATCTAGAGTCTCGTTGTGGTGGTAAGGTGCATAAATGCAATGCCCCTCATGGGGGTACCTCCCACAAGAAAGTCCAGATAAAAAAAACTAAGTGTGCCATATCGGAGTCTCGTCGTGGCGGTAATGTGCATAAATGCAATGCCCCTCATGGGGGTACCAACCACGGGAAAGTCTAAAAATGGCACCTAAAAATGCAACTACGTGATGCATGAGGAGTAGCTAAATGCAAAGGTTGTTTGTCAATTTGGATTTTTCAAGAAGGAGCAAAAGATTGGTGTCCGATGGAATGGACACCCGCCTCCAATGTTACCGAGGCCAACCAACACAACACAAAAAAAAAAAAATTTACATGTTAAAGAAGCAATTCAAATCAATCAAAGAGAGGAGAGAAAGAGACATGCACTAGAGGGGAGAGGGTAGATGCTAAACAAGCCACCTAGACACCACTCTGACTCTTCAAACTATCAAACAAAAACACAAAACCTCCTCAAAAGGTCTCCATCTCATCCTCATCCTCATCCTCGTCCCGGCCCCCACTACCACCACCCTCTTCCCGATTCCCTTGGTCTCCCCCGGTCTCCATGCCGCCAACCCCTCCCTGGTTTCCAAAGTTGGGGAACAACACATCGCGTTGTGCCCATCTTGGCAAAAAACCGCTAGGGTCAATGTACCCTTGGTTAGCCAGTAAATAGTAGTTGGGGTAGGATGCATAATAATTATTAACCCGGTCTTCATGCATGTTCAAATGCATGTTCTGCATTAGACCGGTCAGGTAGTCCCCCTGGGGGGGAGATGGTAGGGTCGGGGTGAACATACCCCGAGTACTCAAAGGGGTAGGGGGAATATTCACATAACTAGGTGGGGGGTAAGGTGCTTGCAAATGTGGTAGGGGAAAAGGGGGAACAGGCAAAGTTACTTGGGGTGCACTATGACTCGGTATAGATGTGGGTCGGGGTCGAGGCTGCTCGGGTGACTCTCCCTCCTCCCTAGCGCCACTAGAAGAGGCCCTACCACCTGCCATCGTCACCGGTAGCAGGTAGCTAGGCCGCCTATCAACTAAGTTGGTCCTAGGCGCGAAAGCGGGAGTCTATGACAAGGTAAGTAAAAGGGGGTTGCATCCTTGATCACCAAAAGAAATCCCTTTGCCTGGTCAAGCCTAATCCAATTTGAGTGGATTAGGGAAGTCTCGTCTAGAAGTGTCCCCCCGGTTAAAGCCTCGTACGCCCCATCGCAATTAAAGTCAGGCTCGAAGTGCTTAGCCAGAAATGTCAACAAACCACCCATGCCCACCGTCTGTTTACGCGCTACGGTGGTCCTACCCAAGTTCCTCCACCTCCTATAAATTTCATTCATCAGGGGAAAGGTGAAGGTATCCCTCGACCCTTGCACATTCAAGCGCGACTCTAAGAGGGTCAAGTCAAGCTGGGTTAGGTTGTTCGGCTCTAGCCGGCAGAGAAAGGTACCTGACACTAACCTGTGCCAAAAACGGGGCACAGTGTGGTGAATTAAAAGGGCCGAATTCCGTCGAAAATCGGTCAAAATCCTCCCAGTCAAGGCCTCCCAAAGCGGGCTTAAATTGTATCCCGTTGGCTCTACAGAATCCCTTATAGAAGGGATTTCTAACCCCAATATGGCAGCAAAATCATCCATGGGGACGACATGCGAAGTATTGGCAAGACGAAAACAGAAACAAGGTTTATTCTCAGCATTTACGCAGCTATTCAAACTACTCAAAAATTCTAGCGTGAGACTCCGGTAGGAGAGCTCATGCATAGAGTATAAAGTAGTCATACCTGAAGCCGCGAAAAAATTCTGCATATGTTTCGTCAAGCCTAAACGACGTATGACGTCGTGGCAAAGAAAGACGGTAGGTTCCATTTCCAGCCCTAGAATCCCTGCAAAGGCTTGTCTATGAGCATCTGTCTCAAAGACGACTTCCGGAAAACCCGGAAGTTGCTCGATTTCCAAATCTTCGTCCGGGTTCGGGTTGTTGGACCTGCTTCCCCTCCTTCTCTTTGTAGCGCGTGCTGCCGCTGCCTTTCCCTTCCCTTGTCCTACCATTTTTTCTAACACAAGCTTTTTACCCAAAAAAAATTGCTAAAAAAGTTTCTAAAAATGATTAAAAACACTTGTAGAACCTTCAATTGACCCCAAAATCACTTTCTATTGAAGTAGAAAGCTAAAAAACTAACTCAAAAAAGAGATTCCCAAATTCGGATTTTTCAAAACCTATGGTTGGAAATCGATTTTTTTTGAGTTTTTGGTATTTGTAAGGCTAAAGAATGGCTCTTTATGTGTTTATAATTGAAGAAGAAGACTTTTTGTGGCAATTTGGGGAAGATTTGAGGTGATTTGGTGAATATTTAAGGGAGTTTTTAGTTTTTTAGTGAGATAAGGGTTTGTGGGATTGTGTTTGTGTGTTGAATGAGGAAGATGAGGAAAGGATAAGAAAGAAGATAAGAAAAGGAAGAAGTATCACGGTTTGAGCATTTCAGGACCGTGAAATATAGGTCACGGGCGTGAGATAGGTTTCACGACCGTGAAGCATAATGTCACGGCCGTGAGATGATTCTAGCAAAGTTACTGCATTCCTTGTCAACATCTCACGACCGTGAAATGGGTTTCACGACCGTGAAACTGGTTTCATGACCGTGAGATGGTTTTCACGGTCGTGAAATGGTTTTCTCGTGTTTCTTTGGTTTGCTTCAATTTTCACGGCCGTAAACTCCAACTTCACGAGCGTGACTTGGCTTTTTTCGACTTTTTGCACCAAAAACGTCACTCTTGTTCGATTTCTCGCTTCTTCATTAGCATTCCGCCATGTTTCCTTCATTTCATCTTACAAAAACAATCACACACCACATTAAATTCATCCCTCACACTCTCATTGACAAAAATTGCACTAAAAGTTTACAAAATTAACTAAGTAATGGGAAATTGATTTAATTAATGATTCAATTGGCCAAACAAAAATTCGACCTCATTATCGTCAATTTAACCAATTTCCATGCAAACTAATATCTATCAAGCATTAGTAAAATGAGTTAGAAATATATACAAATTTGTGATTCTTGGAGGACTTCACAAAACCCGTTCTTGTTCAAGAATTAATGAAGAGTAGTCGATTTTGTTGGAACGATTCTTCATTGACATTGTCCATGCCACTTAATGCTCTTAATAATCGATCAAAGGCTTGGGCATAAGCTTCGAACAAGCACAAGTAAGGCTTTGTCCATTTCGGTATAAAGTAGACCCACATCCAATCCAACTTGGCCACGAAACTAAGGCCCTTGTGGTGCTTAAAACCAATCAAGTCACAACCTTTGTCAATAAAAGGTAGAAAATACGACTCATGCTCTTTTGGGGGCTTAAAATTCCTCCTTTCACCTTCACAAGTTTCCATGACACACAAACCCCCTTCATGGTTTATAAAAGAAAAGTGAGGCAAAGGGTCTTCCTCATCGTCATTATAAACATCCCAAGTAGGGTGATGAAGAGTAGTTGGCTCATAATTCGCTTCACATTCATCTTCACTAGATATTGAGTCTTCAAAGAGGGAAAATTCATTCAAGTTCTCTATTACCGCATCCTCCATTTCTCCATTATCATTTAACTCCTCTTCCTTTGAAAAGGCATCATCAAAAAGGGAGGTTTCACTTGAATCTTTTATTTCACCACTCTCCATTGCCCCGGTATCATCAAACTCAATGGAAGAAAGGCTCATTGTCACACAAGAAAGAGGAGATGAAGGAGTCAAAACACTTTCTACACAATTAAGCATATACTCATCATCATCGTCACTATCATCCTCTATCAAAACTCCTCCCCAAAGGGAAGCATACGTCTTTCCCATATCATTTGTTGAGGGTGTATGGCAACAAGCAAGAGGAAATGTCTCATTGTCATCCATCTTGCCATTTTCCTCTCGTTCTTCATCAAGCTCTTGGTCGGCTTGCAATTGAGCTAATTTAATAGCCAACATTCTCCCATGGGCTAAAATTTCATTGAGAACCATGTCCCTTGCTTGGGCTTCTTCTTTCATTCGCATAAGATGAAAGATTAAACTTTGCTCATCAAGTTCATGGTTGTCAACTTGTTGTGGGAAGAAGGGTGGTTGATTTTGTGGGTAGTTGTAAGTAGTTTGGAATTGTTGTTGTTGTGGAGGTTGGACATGGGGGATTTCATAAGGAGAGACGGGGTAGTAGCTTGGGCTTTCATTATATGAGATATAGGATGGGAATATGTTATCTTGCTCAACAAACCCTCTACACTCATGGGAGTCATAGCCAAAAGCTTCACCTTGCCCATACTCTTCTTGATGAAAGTTATGTGTCATCATTGAAGATTATGCAAATAAAAGAAAACTACAAACAAAGACACTAAATAAAAGGGTTAGAAATAACCTTGAGAAACAAAGTTCCTCAAGGCAAACAAGCACAACTAGAAAAGTCTAGAAAGCAAATCAAATACATCGCACCGTCCCCGGCAACGGCGCCATTTTGACACGCGTCGTTTTGATGTGTCAAACGATATTTATAACAAGACTAAGCACGGTGGCAAGTCAAGGTCGGTCCACAGGGACGGTGGATATTTGATATGCAAAGTCAAAACTAGCTATGCTCAAGGGTGTCACGATATAGAAGTGGATTTGAAACTAATCTAAGAACAATCATTAAATGCAAATAAGTAGGAAATTATGACAAAACTAAGATAATCAAATAACAAGCAATAAAAGGAAAGTCTAGGATCGGTGGGTTCAAATGGGTAATTTGGGTTCTAGTGAGTCGGGTTCATAGTTAATGGGTAGTCAAACTTGGGCGCGGTGGGTTGAGGCTCTCGATCTTACAATCCCTCCCATATACCGAACCAAGCTAGCTCTCGCGTACACAAGGTCGATATACTAACTATATGCAAATCCTAACATATTCCGAGGCTATCGATCTTACGGAAATGTATAATAAACATGAATCATACAAGTTTGTCAAGCAAGCAGTTCATCAAACATGTGGTATGCATAAGTTGGAAGAAAGACAATTAATCAACAAATCAACCCAAGAAACAAAGATTAACCCTCATTAAAACCCATTATCCCCCACTAACCCTAGATTAATCACTACTCACTACTTAACATGAGGAATATGGAAGAATAAGATATAAAACTAAGACAAGACATAATGATAAGAAGGAAACAAAACATGTAATGAAATGACAAGATTAGCAAGTATATGAAAAGAGATTAAGAAGGTATACCAACTAATTAAGGCAAAAGATGAACAATAAAAGAGGAAATCTTGAATAAAGGAGAAGACTTTGTCACCAATCTTCAAGTACAAAACCAAGAAATCCAATTACATGACTAGATCTAATACTAATTAAAGAGTAATTGAGAAAAGATTAAACTAATTAGGAGGACTAGTCTAATCTAATCTAACTAATTTTGAGTCTAGGGTTTCGTGCCCTTTAATTACATAAGAGGGTCTATTTATAGGTTTACAAAATGAAGGAAAGATGGGCCTCGAGAAGCTTCATGGACTGGCAAAGTCACGACCGTGAAATGGGTTTCACGGTCGTGAAACACGTCTCACGACCGTGAAACTCCAAGTCACGGTCGTGAGATTAGTGGCAGAGCAAGGTCTTCTTTCACGAACAAGTCACGACCGTGAAGCATGTTTCACGACCGTGACTGAGCTTTCACGACCTTGAAATGAGTTTCACGGCCGTGAGCTGAAATGCACGAAATCCTTCTTCTTGGAAAAGCATCTCACGACCGTGAAATGCCTTTCACGCTCGTGAGATGCTCATTTCCCTTCTTCCTTCGCTTGACTTTGTTGTTTCCTTCCCGGTTTTGCTTGCCTTGACTCGGGAGGGCTTTGGCGCATCGAGTAGGGCCCCCAAGGGTATGCGGGGCCCCCAAGGTAAGTTGTGGGTCCTCCGAATGATTCACCTTCTTCTTTGTTGATCAAAACTAGGTAGAAATCGCCTCAATTGACGGTTTACCTACAAAAACACGATAAAAGCGAGAAATATGCTAGAAGAAGGTAAAACACGTAGAAACGCTCCTAGGGAGCGTTAAAGGCAAGCAAAACGAGACAAAAAGGGGTGAAAATGTAGGGTGAAATGACATTATATCACGCTATCAATAATTTCATATCTCATACTCTCTAGCAATTCAGGTACATATTTCAATCCCATTGAAATGACATGACTATCATGTTCAGCCTGCAAAAGGCATGGCTAAAGGATTAGCAATACTTGCATCTTTCCCATCGTTCTGATTGCTATTTCTCTTTGCCTACGTAATCTCATATTACATAAAACTTTCTGAGTACATGTCTAGGTTTGAATCTAGACTTAGGACTCTTGGCCTAAAGGTAGCTCCCACTGTTTTACCAGTATCATGGGATAGGATATACAACTATAGGAACTACTTCTAGTCCCTCCAATACTGTCGAATCCAAGCTACTTTCATATGCATCATCATATGATGAAATGTACTCTATTTCCGTTGTGAAATCCGCAATGATAAACTGTCTGGAACAATTCCAGCGGATAAATGACATTTATATTTGAAAGTGTCATTCCTACTTGGAACCTTTCCAATAGTGTTTTCTGCTTGGAACTCTTGCAACAGATAAATCTTCTATAAAACACAGCCAGTTCGTGATTTCAGATCACTTTGATCAGTTTGGAAACTGAAGTTTGTGTAACCCCTTACACACAACTCACTGTAAACTCCAAACACATGGAACATATCTTTAGTCCTTCGCAAGCACTTAAGGATGTTCTTTATGGCTATCAAGTGACTCTCACTTGGATTTGATTGCAAACGACTTGTCATGCTCAAAGCATGCGAAATGTCGGATTGAATATACATCACAGCGTATATAATTGATCCCGCAGCGGAAGCAAAACGAATCAATTATCATGTGTTCAACATCCTTGAACTAGTCAAAGATCTTATCAATATAAGAATTTTGACTCAATGCTAATATCCTTTTAGATTTATCTCCACAAATCCGGATATCTAAAAGATGTATTCTACTTCTCCAAAATCTTCCATCATTTAAAATGATCAATATGTCTCCACATATAAACTTCATGTATAAACATAATTCCTCGAGATATCGAGAAATATTTTATGACATGATTGACACACTAATTCCAACTCTTTAGTGCTTACTTAAGACATCCTCTTAAGCTTGCAAATTAACTTAGGACAGTTAGGATCTACGAACCCACAGGTGAATATAAAATATACTACCTCTTCTTGAATCGTATTCAAGAAGGTGGTCCTTGAGGTCCAATTGACATCATACTATTATGATATTCTGTAATCGCTAAGTATATTCGAATGGATCGAAGAATTAAGGTTGGTGCAAAACTCTTTGCCTACCAATTTATCCATGCAAATATCGATCTTTAAAATCAATTTACATTGAATAGGTCGTACTTCTTCAAGTAAAATTTACCAGGTCACATACCTGACCATCACGCATGGAGTCCATTACGAATCGCATGACTCAAAGCCATAGCAAGAAGTTGGGATTAGAAACAGTCTTTTATAAGTCACATATTAGAATTCATCACTATTAAGGAGTGATAAAATTCCACCTGACCTCCTAGGTTCCGAAGAAACAACTACTGAACAAGCAATGAGGAAACTTTTTCCGGACCATATGCTCAGTTTGTGGCTTTAGAAACATTTTCTCCCACTCTGTCTTATCAAGAAATAATCGTATTTTTATTGAAAGACAGCATCACGAGTCTCAAACGCTTTGTTCTCGTGGTCAATGTAGGATTATTGAGCACTTTTTTTTTATTCGGATAACTTACAAATTAGGTACGCTACCCACCCATATCGTATATGGAATGAAATCAGACTGTTTTAAATATGCTTTGATATGGTGGGAAAAGTAATAGCAGACAAAAATATTAAGATCCCAAGGTTAGTCAAATGGCTCAGTTTGACAAAGACAAAACCATATCGTATAAGGTTCTGTTTCTCTATTCCACAACACCTTATCTCCTACTATTTCACAATACTTTTTGGTGAAAATCAAAGTCAATACTTAGATACTTATAGTTACGATTTAGTCGTAAGTCCACTATCTAATATTTTTGGTGGTTAACTACTTCACATTGAAGCTCTTTGAACTTTTCAAAGATTTCTCTTAGCACCTCATTAAGTAGAATCAAACACAATATCTACTTAAGTCGTCGGTAAATAAAGTGAAGTAGTCATTACCATCTCTGGTTGTGTTTGTTATTGGACCACACATATTCTTATGTAATATTTTTCAATAACTCACTAGTTCGATTTCCTTTTCAACAAAAAGGGCACGAATTATCTTGCCTTGAATACAAGATTCGCACACACCATAAGATTCAAAATCAAATGTTTTAGATGTGCTACACAATCCAGAATTAAGATTAGATTTGGGTCACCAATTTTGAGCCTTTTACAATCTATATGACAAGTAATTTTAAGTTTTAGGTCAAGAATATAATTACCTTTGATTGGTATGGCATAACCATTGACCAAGTATAGGTATAAAAAGGAAACAACGCTTGTTCTATTCACAAAAGTGAAACACTTGTGTCGTACACTAAAGTGGATACTATATTCTTTATTTAGAGGTCGTGTACAAAATAACGTTTATTAAAGTATACCTCTAAATCCAAAACTAGATTGATCACATTTTAACTTTTATATATGTCTCTATAGAAATAAAACTATAGTAGTTATATTTCCCTTGTAGGTCGACATTTAATCATGGTTAGTCGTCCCACGAATTACATTGATGAAAACCATAATGGGTATCTAATACCCAAAACTTGCATTTTAGCAAAATAAATGTCGATCATATAGATATTATGGGTGACAATAGTACACCCAATTTCTAACTCTTTAGAAAACTTGGGACATATTCTTTTCTTGTATCCTACACTGTAAGAATAGAATCATCAAAGGTTGGGTTTGACACCTTGCTTAGATATTGACTTTACTATTCAAAATAGACTCTTGAACCTACTCTTGAACCTCGTTTTATTCTTAACAATTAAGAATATAAACATCACTCGTAGAGCTCCCACTCACTTTTATGAATCTCTACCTAGACAAGTAGATTAGAATTATAATGAAGATAACTCTTTATTTCATTCATGGTTTTACCTTCAAAAAGGATAAACCTTTCATAAAATGACTACGGTATTTGGTTAATCGTGATTTCAAATAAATCGAGAAACCTAGTCGTCCCAACTGATTTGGCCTCTTTTGAGGTAAGCCTCGATAAAGAGCATTATGACGACATACCAAAAAATTACAAATGTTTTCTTTGGAGCAAAAAGATTGATGCACCATTGTAATAAGGAGACGTCACTAAAAAACAAAATCAAAACGTTTTTGAGTAAGTGTGACATATTCATATACTCTTCATAAGAGATATTTGCAATGGTTAAAGTGAGGATCAAAAGAAAAATCATTTTGTCTTTAGCTATGGTGGTTTAAACGGAGATCGCAATCAAAATGCTACCGTATAAAATAATGGAAACTCCTTTCCATGATTGAACGGATTTACAAGTTTGTAGAAGGAAAAATAATTGTCATTGCGCGAATATCATAAATATAAACCGAAAATAAACATTCATTGCTTAAATACAATTTACTTGTAAACCAATTTTAAACAAGTCACTCATATAATGACCCCTCACGAAATTATATAAGTGATTCCAAGACCCATCTTTAGACAAAAATAGTCATCGTATGCTACCTTTATCAAAAAATGGTAAGTCAATACTTGACTAATTCTACCCTTAGAACTCTTGGTTGACGGATTTCAACTAAATCCATCTCCTAGTCCCAAGATAACGCTTATCTCGTTGAGTCCAATCCAATTTTGGCTTGTGATCGTATCACCCTACTTACCCGAGGTAAAAAGGGACCCACGAGCGTGGTAGCCCTAATGAACACGGGGTTCATAGGTGTGATATATGATTATTTTAGACCGTTTCCCCTCTTTATTTTCTTATTTTTCGGCGTATTTAGTTTAGTTTAGCGTCGGTTTTATCGTATTTTGACCCTTATCCCGTGTACTCTCATACTATTTAATTCCGTCTCAATTTATAGGAAATATGTCAAGGCAAGGACGACACGGGATGAGAATCGAGAAACCGTCAGAAAACAAATAAAGAAGGAGAAAAGAAAGGAGAAAAGAATAAAGAAAGGAAATAAAAGAAAAGGAAAAAGAAAGAAAAGAAAAAAAACAAAAGAAAAAGGAAAAACAGAAAAGAAGGGGGAAGGGGAGTGACGGACAAAGAGTCCAACAACAACACAGGAGACCAGATACACCATTTTTATTATTTTAGGGAGGAAAAAAAATAGGAGATGGGGGAGAGAAATAGAATTAGACTAGTTAGATATTTTTAGAGAGAGATGTAGACCGTCTCACTAGAAGAAAAACCTGTCTCACTAGATTAGATTTTCTTCCTTTAATTCTTCCCTAAATTTTGTAATAGTTTACGTCACTCGGATTTTGTATGAAGATAAGATCGAAAGATCGGGTTTTTATTCAAGTTCGTAACTTTTCCGTCTCGTCTTTCTTAATCGGTAAAATTCAATCTTTCCTCTTTATTTTCATGTTTATTTTCATTTACTTGTCACTTAATTAATTTTTCATGCTTGTCTAATTAGTTTACATGTTTAATATGTCTTATTTTGCTAGTTTTGTGTCCAAGTTTTCGTCTTTAGTGATTTTTCTTATTAATATGAGTGGGTAGTGTTTTACTTAGGTAGATGGGGGAGTTAGTGTAGGTTTATAGGTTGATTATGATAATTGGGCATAAAGATTAAGTCTTTTGGTGGTCTACTTGTCTTGTGCACACAAGGTGTTTGTAGAAATGCTTAAATGAGTAGTTTGAGTATTTCCCTTGTTTAATTACTAGTTTGAGCGAGAACTTGACTTGTAACGTGTTTGTGTGAATTTTAAATGTTTAAGGGGAGGTTAGGGCGAGATCCCGACCGATCCTTGGGCTAGGGCTTGTCTCACACCGAGAGGTGGAGACTTGCCTAGAGACCGTCTTACACCGAGAGGTGGTGATGTGTGTTTTAAATACCGCAAGTGCACGGTCGTCAAAGTAGCACTTGAGGGTCGATTTCCACGGAGAGCAAAGCGAGTACTAGTCGGTTTCAAGAGATGCTAGCTAAGTCGGTAAGAGGGGAAATTTGAATTCAACTAACGACAACTAAATGCAATAAATAATATTTAAACTAAAATGCAAACTAAACAAATAAGCTACGGAAAACACGGGATTAAATCAAGATTAAGGCAACTAGGATCCGATCAAGTCTTATTCATGGGTTGCAACGGTGGGTGGTCTATCGACAAGTGGTGGAATATAGGTTCAAGTGGGACAATGTCATCTAAGCTAACTACCTAACCCTCCCGAGTATAGGTAGCATCTAGGGTCGATAAAGGGTCCCACTCCCATGGATAACCCCTACACGAGTCCAAGGCATGTCGGGTCAACATTTAGGTCCCAACTAGGGTCTTTCCCACTCCCGCGGATGAAATCTCCTAGCCAAAAGATAAAGTCTCTTTAAGGGGTCTCGCTCCCGCGAATGACCCACCTAGAGTCGATCCCCAAATCTACCCAAGCCCCACTACCGTAAGCCCAACTCCCGTCGATAGCCTAAGTAGCCCCTAAGTCGGCCCAACTCCCATTGATAGCCTCTAAGGGTTGAACAAGGGTCAAATAAGGGGTCAATACAAAACAACCTCAACCAAAAACAATCACCCATAAACCACTACTTGCTAATTTAACCAATCACCAATCAAAACCCATTATTAGACTTAATCGGACCCTAGAAAGGGTGACTACTCACTAAGCATATCTAGTCTAACATAAAACACAATAATAATTATTCTAAACATAAGACTAAACATGAAAGAGTATAAAGATTTAAACTTTAAACTAATCTATTACTAAACTAGGAGAACAAACAACAATAAATGAAAATAACAATAACAAAGAGAGATAAGAAATTAAATACCAAACTTTGAATTAGAATGATATAAATATGCTAGAGTTAGTCTTCCAAGCCCAAAAGATTGAATCTTGGAGTAAATTAATCTACTCCTAAACTAAATTAATGGAGAGTTTTTTAGAGAGAAACCACCCTAATACTAAAACAAATCTGAAAAATGGTGGCTCCCCCTAATTTTTGGGGTTTTTTCTATTTATAAGAGAGAGATAAGTAAGGGTCATATTGTAATTTTGACCAAATTATAAAATAAGGCAATATAAAAAATAAAGAAAAAAATAAAATACAAAAAGCAAACCCAAGGCTTTCTTCTTCAGCCAATGTCACGTGGGGAAATAGTCAAAATAATGACCAAACTCAATCTTTAGCCACTCACTGGAGATACGCACGGTGCCTTGTGTTCCGCACGGTCGGAAACGCACGGTGGAACCTGTCCTGCATTAGTTTCGCACGGCCGACTTCGTTCCGCACGGTGGTCTTGAATGAAGTCCAAAAGCTTTGTATTTCGAGGCGGAGCCGGAGTCGGGTGCTCGAGCCATGATGGTGCGACTGGGCCCAAGGGTGGCCGAATGAGGAGGTAGCGGCAGCTGCTATTAGTTGATGCAGTGGTGCAATGTGACGGGTTCCGATGTCGGGTTTTCGGGTTTCGATTGGAAGGCTGCTCAAAGCTCATGGTGATTTGATTGGGATTTATGAGCTTTAGTTGATGAGTGTTTATGAAATGGCTAATCATGGTGATTGATGATGGAGATCATGGAGAAAGTTAGCTATTAAACCAACACTTTGGTCTTAGGTAATGAAAATGGCGAAAAACAAGTAGGAGACCATTGTTTGATTTTTGGTGAAGTAAATAAATCAACTTTTACTTTGCTTTTGCGTAATTCAATTCATTTGACTCCGTCTTCACCCGTCTCACCGTTCATTTGCCGCTCTACATAGTACCTACATGACAAAAATAACGGAGCAGTACCAAAATCCCAAAAATAACACAAAATGTCGTTTTATTATAATAAACTAGCTAATATTATATTAAGCTCTAAAATAAGTAAATAGTACTAAGACGACTTATAAAAACGGTCAAATAAGAGCTAAAAAGAGGGTCAAAAATACGTTAATTATCGTCTTATCAGGTGGAGACATATCTAGACTCACCATTAGACTAGTTTTAACCCTCGTCATAATCGACCTATGCCTACATTAATTAACTCATTCACCTTATTCTATTTTTATCCTTGTTTAGTCTTTTCTTGCTTCATTGCTAGTCTTAGTTATTGTATCTATTTCGTCTTTAGGATTTTAACCTCTCATCTTCGTCCGAACTAGACTAGATAAGAACAAAAATCGATAGCCAATCCTAACCGTCCTTTGGGTTCGACCTCCTTACCCTACTACATTAATTAGTTTGGTATTGAGCATTATAAGTATTTGTTTGACCGGGGGAGGGCGACTAACCCCGCGTCAAGGTGCTTCAATTGGTAAGGCTTAATCTCAATTTTTTAAGTTATGTGAGAGGTCTTGTCAATTTAGTTATTAATTCCCTATAAGAGAACTAAGTCGGTGAATTTTGAATAACTTTGAATTGACAATCGAGAAATAAAAATGCATGTAGGCGATTTTGGCATGAGGGAAAACATAAAGCAAGAAAATAATAAATCCTAGTATGGCTACCTAGCTAATCCAATTAACTAGACGATTACAAAATCGGAAACCAACTCCTTGACCGAGTTGGCTCCTTGCCTCTTCATGGCACCGTCCTTTGGAGCACCAACTTCGGGAGTCTCCGTCTTCATAATAATTAATTACAAAAAGATACAAGTAAAATTCCTATTATACATTTGATCTAAAAATGAAATTAAATTATTATAAACGGCGATACGAGATCGCAAATAAAATTACAACCGAATCGGTATTCCCTTACATTTCGGGTAATACCAATTAAAATAATCTAGGCCATATTAGGTACAACTTGCATTAAAATTTAAACAAATGACATTCATTCATTTAACCATAACAACATAAATAAAATGCTGAAAAAATATGCCAAAATCGCCCTTGATACTTATCATGCTCATTCTAGCTCGGTTTTATGGATTTTATCGATTTTTAACCATTAAAAATCATTAATCAACACTTAAATCGTATTTAAGCTCAAACTAATTATCGAAACTGATTTATAACTCAAAATTAGTCCCCACTAATTTTGTTTATATTTAATTAGTTTGAATTGATCGTATTTGCTAAATATAGAGGTTTAATCATAACATTTATGAAATAAACCCAAAATAAAATATAAAAATCATAAAAAATTGAAATCAAAACTTTTGTAAATTCTGGAACATTTCCAGGAACTCAAAAACTAGAAACATTTGCCCAAAAAATTTAAATTAATTTTATGAACAAATAACTATTTATCCAACAAATTTTATATAATAAAAACCATTAAATACAGTAAAATACTGAAACAAATTATAAAATTTCACCAAGATGATATAAATCATATTATAAAATGTACCAAAAATTTTCAAGACCATAAAAGGACGTTTCAATTTTATAATCATAATAATCTCACTTTCTTGACTTTTATCTTATAAAAATCAATAATCATGCAAAACTTAATTAAAAGTCATGAAATTTTACATACAGTATGTACAACATGCATGTGAGATCATATAAAAGTTTCATGGCCAGAATCAACATGCAACTATTTTTAGCTAACTTTTAACATAAAACATGCATATTAACATGATTTAAAGGCCATAAATCAAAATAAATAGCAAATTAATTCCCAGAATCACCAAATTTGACCACAACAATTTTGAGGTCAGTAGGTATGCATGCAAATCAAAAATTTCGTGCAAACCAATTTTAACACAAATTTTCAATTTTACCCAAATTATCGTATAACTCGATTTTAATGCTTAAAATCGACATGCATGTAATAATTGAGCTCTGATACCACATGAAAGTTCTAGACCTCTAATTAGATTCCTATAATTAGTTCATTAAATTACATTAACTTAATGATTTAGGATCTAGTTATCATGCATGCAAATATAAAAGCATAAAAGAAAAGAAAAGACGAAAACATCCTTACATTGGGAATTTTCGGTTCAATATGGGCACAATAAGAACTCCTTCTTATTGTTCTTGAGCATGAAATTAATGGATGATCCTCCATAAAACAACCTCCAAAGTAGAAGGTCTCCTTCTTGTTGCACCCAAGATTAAACCCAAATAATCTTACCTTATTATTAACTAGATAATAAGTAAGACATTATACTACTAATATTATTGTATTACTACACTAGTAATAAGTAGAGAATATTAGTTTGCATGTTAGTTTTTAGAGAGATGAAGAGTTTAGTAAGGGAAGTAGAAAATAAGCAAGTGAAGAAGTGGAAAAATGAGAACATCACATGTCCTTATAAGGCCATCTAGGCCGGATTCCATGAGCCCCTTGTGGGTCACTTTTGCTCTTTTCTAAATTGTGTAAGGTAGTGGATTGTGGACTTAGTGATAATGATTAAAGTCTATCATAACATGTCACATTACAAAGACTAAGTGAGCATAAAATAAGACTAAAATCATCACCCATCTACACTACCAAACACCGGTGCATACATGTCCACATGGGTCCATTTTGATTTTTGATATTTGTCCCTCAAATACTTATTAATCATATGCTTAATTATCTAATATAATTAAGTGTTAATTTGATCATATAAAAATTATATAACTCAAATTAATAAATAATACACTTAACGTTTAAGTGATATTTTACCATTATATCAATATATAATGGGTCCCACAATGTTCAGTTAATTTATTTTACAACTCTTTGTAAATATAATTAACTAACTAGGTCTACCTCAAAATATATACATAACATCAACTAAGTTAACGAATTAACTATTAATCATTAAATTAAATCTTATTTAATCGTATTAAAGTAAGACGTAAAATTTATTAAGTAAGTTATCGTATAATTGACTAATAAACTTAAGTGGAATGAGTTCCTAACTCAATTTCCAATAAATAACTCTCGTAACTAAACGTACATATCAAATATATGTAATGCCCTAATTAAACTGTATCGTATACAAGTAATTAGTATTCTATTTGGGTCTCATCCTATAGGTGTGACCTAAAAGGATCAGTTGATCACCGCCGTCATACGACAATAACGTCAAACTCTTGTCAGCTGAGCGTTACCGATTTACGTTAATCAACTGACGTGGAGTATCAAAATATACTAATCATGGCACGTATATTCCAAATGAGATTTATTATATATAAATGCACTATTGTGGAGGACACTTACTCCAACATCATTTCCCCCTATATGTTCATTATGTGCATGGAAATTCTTTCTAGGTTTCATATCTTTGAGACAGCACATAACAGGATTTTGGGAATAAAAATCTCACGCTATGCTCCACCGCTCTCTCATATTTTCTATGCTGATGATGCTCTTATCTGCTGCAAAGCAACATCTTCTACTTTTAATAATCTCAAAGTTGTCCTTCAAGGTTTTGAGTTGATTTCTGTTCAGATGATAAATCTTGACAAATCCTTTATTAAGTTCAGCCCTAATACTCCGCAAGATTTTAAGGATCATCTGGTATCCATTCTTAAAATGAAGGTTATGGATAATTTTGGAAATTATTTAGGAGTACGAATTGACCTCCCAAGAAAGAAAAAACTCGGTTTTGCACCTCTTTTAAATAAGCTCACTTCAAAAGTAGTATCCTAGTCTTCGTTGAATCTTAGTCAAGCAAGTAAGCTTTTGATTATCAAATTTGTTCTTTTGGATTCTTTAAATCATCTTCTTGCTGCAATTCCTTTTCCTAAGTCCATTTCAGAGAGGATTGATTCTCTGGTAGCGGCTTTTTAATTTGGTGGTCCAAAAATTCAAAGTCTAAAGGTATCCACTGGCTCTCTAGAAATTCTATTCAAGCTCCTAAATCTCAGGCAGGTCTCGGAATTAAGTCGTGGCGTATTCTCAACAAGAAAACATGTCTTTTGGCAAGATTTCTGCAACCTAAATATGGGAAAGATCTTCTGATTCCTAGCTCGAAATCCGAAGTGTCACATCCATCTTTCTGCTGGTCGGGTATTTGTCGGGCAGTTGCTTATGTTCAGGACGCTTATTCCTAGAAATTAGGGAATGGAGTAAATATTTGTTGCAAGACTGATAGATGGGTTAATGGAAACCCTCCTAAGCTTCGTCAAGATTATCTGTCTTGTTCGGTTAAATTCTCTTACCTAGTTCTTCCTGATGGTAGTTGGAATCCTACGGCTTTGTTCAGATATTTTGAGTCTACGTGTGTCAAAGATATAATAAAGATGGAACCCTCACAACCTTGTGTGGATGACTTCCTCTATTGGAAATACACGAAAGACGGGAGGTATACTTTGAAATCTGGTTATAGTAAATTTCTTGAAATTAGACTTCGCTCTTCCGGCTCTTGATTTACATGTTTCCCATGGGATATAGTCTGGGGACAAAAGGTTTCAACCAAGTTACCCATTTTTGTATGGAAGTTATCACACGGAATTTTACCAACTCTTGGTAAGCTAAAGTCTAAAGGTATGCAAGTTTAGGATACATGTGTTTTATGTAATTGTTCCTTCGAATCCTTGGATCATCTTTTCAGGGAACACACCGTGACTTAGCATATTTGGAAATCATCTAACTTGGGAATTGTATCGGCATCAAATCTTCATACGCGATTTCATCTTTGGTTGGCGGATCATATTAAGTATCTTCATAGGATTTCGGACCAGGGTAACAATCATCTTTTATACTTTCAATGCATTCTTATGGCCATTTGGTCCATTAGAAATGTTATTATTTTCAAGGGTACTATTTTAAATCCAAGAAGCGTTCCTGAGTTGGCTCATCATCTTTATAATATATACATCATGCCGGCGTTTTCTCAAGTCAAGAATTCAAGACCATCTTTCCTAACGCCTACAATTGGAAACAGATCTCTTACTCCGGCTTGCGTGAGTGCTACTATGCTTATATTTGCTCACAGAACTGATTTCAGTGATATCTTTGTTTGCTCTTTTGCTGATTCCTGGGTATTGAGTCCTTATGGTGTGCTGGTTAGAGCCTCAGACACTTTTGCTGCTCATGCAAGAGCTCTTCAGATTAGTATGCATCGTATTCCTTATTCGTGCTCTCTGCCGGTTATGTTTTTAGTAACATCGAAAAAATTATCTTTTGTTCTGGCATCTAGATCGCCAGTACCCATCTCATTGTATCATATGATAATGAATATTCGTGCTATGCTGTGTCAGCACAAGCACTGGTCTGTTAGACTAGCCACAGGTTAAGTAGATTTGAGCAACTAGTAGTTTTTGTATGTTATATAAACTTTATTTAATTTTAATATATCAGTACACGTTTGTAAAAAAAAAATCATTTCCATTTTGATCGTTATTATTGTAGTATGGTTAATATCATTATCACTAAAATCAATCTTACATATAACTTATCATGTTAGTCAATTTAAATGTAATAATTGTAGTTTTAATATTTTTGTTAATAATGTATAAATAACTTTAGCATTCTAGGGATTTGGTAGCATAGAATTAATTGTTTTTAGTATTGTTAGTTTTGATTAAATACTGTTTCAAGTTATCTCTACTTCTTTGCCTAATCCTTATGACAACTTTTGATTAGTGACCATAACTGATTGTTTGTATTCGTCGTCATTTATCTTAAGAACGAAAGTCGGGGTAGATAGTAGGATTAGCAATAGTAGTTTAACGACCTAGTAAGAATCGGAAGAACGCTAGAACGATAGGATTACTCATATAGTCGGTAATGATCCGGAAGGAGTATACTATTAAAAAATTTGGGTGAATTGTACTTTGATGAAATCATAATCAAACAATACTATTGTGATTAGTTTATTTGTGAAATCCCATTCCGTAGAGCTTTTTACTTTTATTTATTATTAATATTCAATCTTGCTTTACTTTATAGTTTAATTATTTTACCACTTAGTTATTTTTAATCATAGTCTAAATCAACTCACCCTCCAAATTTATCGTCCTAGGTGAAAATCAACTCATAACTATTTATAAAATATCTTATGTCTCCCCGAGATCGATCCTTTACTTCCCTAATTACATTTATATGTTGTTAGCCTGGTTTAGGGTAAATTATTTTTTATTTGGGTACAACGTCCCTACCATCAAATCAATTCCAAGAACTAGTTCGCAATATCAGAATGCGGCGGCTCAAGGATATATGTTGAATTCAGGGGGAGTATTCTATGCACTACACTCTGTTTTCTTTTGTCAAGTTTTATTCCATTGGATTTTTACTGACAACGATTTTAATAAGGAAGTATCCTTTATATAGCATATACTATAATCCAAATAATTATTAAGTGAACTTTCCAAGGGGGGTGTTATGTGTTGTAAACACCCAAGTCAAGGTGCAAATCTCACCCTCCGGATTCACTCCATCGTCCTCCTCAAGTTTATATATAGATTAGTAAATATGACAAATGTCTTCATTACATTAAATGTGCAACAGGAGTACATGATCAAGACAAGACACAAGCTCAAGACAGATAGAACAACAATCATTTCATGCCAACAAAAACAACACCCCACCAGCCAGGACAATGCCTAGCCATCCACTTCCCAAGTTGATAAGTGAATATTTGTATGATTTTAACCCCCATTTTAACTCGGTTTTGTATGTCATTTGTGCTTTGTTAAGCCATTTTATGAGCTAATATCGTCTTCTAGGCGAATTCCTGTGTTCTAACCTGTTTTGTAGGGAAAATGACGTTTCTACGCCCTTTTTCTATATTTCCGAGCATTTGCCTAGAACCCGACGATTTGAAGGAGCAAGCTTGACCATGTCAAAGGCATTTCAAGAAGGTTCACTAACTCAAAAGAGAGAAGGAGCAAAGACAGTTTCGTAGTTGTCGGAAGATCAATCAATTGGGCGAAAGAATTAATCGCTTTACATCAAACCCTATCAACAAACCCGATTGAAGAGGTCAAGGGGGATGATGGAAGTCAAGTCAAAGCAAAGGAAGATGAAACGTTAGTCAAAAGCTTCCAGATGACAACTTACCCGATCTGGTAAGTGTGTACCCGATCGGGTATCCCTGCTGATCCGAGCATGATGCTTCAACTTCCTATTTTTGTCTTATGTGTTCAATGCTCAACCCCTTCTCCACGAAACCCTAATGCTATATATAGATGCTCCAGCCTCTCTTCTCAACACACAATCATCCATACAACAATCTTCTTACAAATCCTCTTTAGAATAATCTTTTCTTTTCTCTTTAGTTTTAGTCTTTCTAGTTTAGATCATTTTCTTCTTTTGTTTTTAGTTCTTAGTTTATTTTTGTCCATTTCACATCAAAACATTAGCTTAGATCAATAAGAATTTCAATCTTTGTAGTCTACTTTGTTGGGTACAAGTATTGTAATTCAAGGAACGATTATTCTATGCAAGGGGTTTCTATTATCGTTATCACTTTCGTTGTTGATCGTCACCTAGGTATTCCTAATTTATCCTTTGTTTATTATCCTTTATTGTTTTCCATTTGATTGTTATTTTCTATTCATATCATTTAGATTCATTTTCATGTTGTTATAATCGTAATTTCATTTCTTAGATTGTCAAATAGCGTCGTTATTATCGCCACATAGAGAGTCTAAAATTATTGTCAAAACCAACTAAACATGTTTATCCTAGTTTTCATTGTTAATATCATCTTAGACATAAACATTATCATGAGTGAGTAGTCACCTTTCTAGGGTGTAGGGTAGCCATGTTGGATTGATTAAAAGATGATAATTGGATAAAAGAAATTGTGCTTCTAAAACATTGTGTCTATGCATAGCGATAGTTGACGATTCCTGATCAAAATCATTGACTAGCATGAAATTCTTTTCCAAGGTAGACATACGAGAATTGAATAGACAAAGCGTGACATGGTGGATTAAGACCTAGTAAATCGCCTAAAAGCCTGCTAGACCATCTGATCTATGATTGTAATGAACACACCATTCTTACGAACTCGCAATGAATTATTTGCATATCCTAAATCCAATTTCATCAATATGTCAATCTACATGTGTGAACCTATTTCCCTAGATGCTTCTCATTATTGTTAATTCATCATTTGCTTTATTGTTTTCATTTAGTTCGCTTTTATTTTGTTTTTATTTATGTTCTTTATTAGTTTAGAATTCAAAACCTCAAAACCCAGAAAATCGTTAGATAAACCTCAATTGTGAGACGATTCACAATCCATAGGAAATACCATCTCCCTGAGGATCGACCCCTACTTCCCTAATTACATTAATTTGTTATTAGCCTAGTCTGGGTAAATTATCTTTGTATTGGGCTTGCGACAGGCCCGATCACAAGTCTTAGCCAAGACAACACCCAGCCAACAACAAAACAAACCCAACACAACAGCAGCAACCCTCAGCCACAACCAGTCAGTCACAGTCCTTCTAAACAGGGTCCATGGGGGCCTTACACACTCAAACAAACCTAACCAATGATCAATGTTGGTCCTAGGGAGGGTCCTCTACAACTTTGTCCAGGAATTCTTCTCCAGGAAATGCACACAACAAAAGTTAGCTTAGGGACAAACTCAAACTGTCCAGAATTCAGCCTTTTTTGCAGTAGTTCAAATGTCACTATCAGACTTTCCTATTTTGAACAAACCAGCTCAAGGGTCCTTTAGCAGAACCTTTGGCACTCATCCCACTCTAGTTTGGCTCAATAATCAAGCCTGAAAGTCCACTCCTTCACCAGATCAACCTAAACAAATCAATTAAGTCAGATTGTCTCATTAGAACTGCTTTTTACTTAATTGCTTTATTTCTGAACAATGTAGTTGTTATTTCTGTTTCTTTTGTAAGCCAATCATGGCCCTAGGATGTAATGAACGAGTAAGATGTAATCTCATTGCCTATATAAGGCCTATTGCTAATGAATGAAAGGCAGATTTGAAGTAAACACAAAACTGAAACCTTTGTTTCTGTTATTATCTCTTGGTTGTGTGCTTGAGAAACTTCCTTTGTTGTGTGCTTGGAAGTGAGCTTAGACCCTTAGCTGTGTGTTGGGATCAAGGTTCAACCCTCAGCCATTGGCTTTGTGCTTTGGTTAAGGTTCTATCTCTTTCTTTCAGCATTCAGTCCAAACAAAACAGAACAAACTTTGAGTGTCCTAAGCTTAGCTTCTTTTGTCTACATTGTGCTTGTTTCCTTGATACTTTCAATGCAAAATGTATACACAATGTATATTATATAAATACAATATCAAATGAATGACAAAATACACAATATTTCACTTTTAAACTTTTAAACGTTTGCTTCTAATCAATAATCTGTAACAAGAATAACAAAGATATAGTGTAATTAAATTTGTAGGATAGCAAAAAGTAACGGCAGGTGAATATGTTAAGCATCTTTCTAGCCGACATATTGCATGTTTGACATCTTTCCTTGCATGAGCTACTGGGCTCGTGTGCATGTGTGGTAGTACGTATTCTGGTTTGTGAAATATGTAGATAATCCAATGATGTATCTATTTGCTAGCTTTATATTGAAAATATTTTTAAAATACACAAATTCTCATTTGTAATGGACCGACTCGTCGCAAGCTTGCGACGGGTCAAATTCCCCTCATAAAGAGCAAGTGAGGGGGCAATTGGGGTGCAAATGGAGCCCCCCACTTACCTTGCCCCTTGCTCTTTGTGAGGGAGATTTGACTCGTCGCAAGATTGTGACGGGTCGCCCCGTCACAAGCAAAACTTATTGTTTAAAATAATGCTAAAAAATAAAATATTTATCGTTCTGCGTTGGGTTTGAAAGTATTTATCAAAATGGTGTCTACGTTAGTCCTGACAAATCGGGCTTGGGCCTAATGAGGGTGGCACAGAACTGACCCGGTTTTGGCCCGACACGGCACGGCACAAAGGTGAAAACCGGGCCGCCCCGAGCGTGCCTAATGCGGGCCGCGCCGCAGGAAAAGAAAAAAGGCGGGTTTTTAGCTTGGCCCGGCAGGAAACCGAGAAGTACATCACGGTTAGGCACGAAAAATGGTCCGAGCATAGCCCGACACGGCACGGCCCGATTTACCACTTTTAAGTGTAATTTTTTTTTCGATTTAATATACTATAAACACCCCCTCTATTTAATTCATTCGATTAACAATTCAATCATTTCTCTCTTAACTTACAATCTTCTACTTATAATCTTCTACATACTTACAAATTACAATCTCTTTATAATATAATTATAAATTTTTCTTCTAATTATAATTAGTCAATTACTAAATATATAAACTTATTATATAAAAAAAACTTATTATTTTTTTAATCATTTATTAATACCCTCATGCGAAAAAAAAAGCATACAAAAACGGGCAAATCGGGCCAGACACGACTCCGCCCGAAGCCCAGGCACGACACTGTTGGAGTAGGTGTCCTCCACAATAGTGCGCAACATAATAAATCTTATTAAGGAATATAATTGGGATATTTATTGACTATATATATGATTAGTCAGTTGATTAACGTTAATCAATAACGGTTGGCTGACTAGAGTTTGACGTTATTGTCGTTTGACGGCGGTGATCAACTGATCCCTTTCGGTCACACCTAAAGGATGAAATCCAAATAGTAACTAAGTATTTGTATACGATACAGTTAATTAGTACATTACATATATTCGATATGTACGAAAGTTAATTGTTAGAAATTGAGTTAAGAACTCAAATTCGATTAAACTTATTTTCAATTATGCGATAATTGACTAATAAATTTATATCTTATTTTAATACGATTAAATAAGATTTAACTTAGTAATTAATCGTTAAATTACTAAATTAGTCGAGGTTTTGAGATAGAGGTAATTAGTTAATTATATTTACAAGGAGTTGTAAAATAAATTAACTAAGCATTGTGGGACCCATTATATACTGATATAATGGTAAAATATTACTTAAAATGTTAAGTACATATTATTTATTTAATTGAGTCATATAATTGTTATATGATCAAATTAACACTTAATTATACAAGATAATTAACCATATGATCAATAAGTATTTGTGAGACAAATATCAAAAATCAAAATGGACCAAACTAGGCCATAATGGCCGGTTATGTTGCTAGTTACATGGTGATGATTGTTGTTCTTATTAACACTCTTTAGTTACCAATTGAAAGTGACATAACAAGTAGAATACAATCATCACTTATACTACAACACTCCACCCTAATACATGTGATTAAAATAAGCAAAATGAGAGCCTTGTGATGCTCATATGGACCGGCCATATTGCCTATAAAAGGGCAATATGGTTGATCAGTTTATTTGTTCATTCATGCTTGTTTTTCTTACTTCTCTCAAAACTCATCTTCTCTTTAAAAACTCTCAAATACTAATATTTATTAAGTATTACTAGTGTAGTAATATAGTCATAATATTAGTAGTATAATATCTATCTTATTATCTAGTTAATAATAAGGGTAGATTATTTGGGTTCATCTTGGTGCAACTTGAAGGAGGTCTTCTAGTTTGGCGATTTCTTGTTCATCCATATTATTAGCTCAAGAACAACAAGAAGGTGTTCTTGTTGTGCCCATATTATTTCCATATCAATGTGAGGAAATTTCTTCTTTTATATAAATGTCTTTATATTTGCATGCATGTTACATAGATCATTAAATACTAAATTAACAAGTAATTTAGCAACTAATTAAAGGAGTCTAATTAAGGTCTATGGACTTTCAGACACGACTCAAATTTTGGCGGGCAAGGTGCGGGCCGCGGACAAGGTTTACGGTTTTGGGCCTGGCACGCCACGGCCCAAAGGCACAAAAAATCGGGCATGGGCCGGGCTAGCTTCTTGGCTAGACACGACGGGCCGGCCCGAAGCATGGCACGACACGGCCTATTGCCAGCACTAGTCTACGTTGGCTCGAGTTTTCAAAACCTGAAACACGGAACAAACACGCCATTACTCATGGCGTAATACATTTAATCCTTTTTTTTCAATTTTCTTTTTTTTTTAAAAAAGAAAAAAAAAATTATACTGTATAGACACGTCATTTCCAATGGCGTATCTCATTCATAAAACCCGCCATTCCCAATGGCCTGTTGCTTTTAGTCCATTTCTGTAAGTTTGACTTTCCTACTCACTAGAAACACACAATTCGTAATGGCGTGTTTGTTCCGTGTTTTACGTTTTGAAAATCAGAGCTTACGTGGACATCATTTTGTTAAATACTTTCATACTCAACCCAAAACGATAAATACTTAATTTTTTAGCATTATTTAAAACAATGAGTCTCACTGAAGACGAACATAATCCGTCTTCAGCTGAAGACCTCTCACAGAGAGCAAGAGGGAGGCACACTCTCTCACCCACTTGGCCTTCCAATTGCGTTCTGTGAGAGGTCTTCAGATGAAAACGGATTATGTCCGCGTTCAATGAGATTTTGTATTTTAAAAATGATTACCTTGATGAGGAAGGTGACGTATTTTGATTAGAAGTGATCATTTGATTATTTCCGTGCTTAATGAATGGTTATTTCGCAATTTTGTATCAAGACCAAACTTGCCTTGCAATAGGATACTCTTTCTCACTAGTGTCAAATTGTGAGTTGAAAGGGCTACGGGTGTAGCTGAACCCGATTCGGCTGTTATATTATAGCGTTTTCGCTATTTGTTTATTTTTGTATTGCGGGTCTCCAATTTAGTTTAATGCGCTTACTCGAGTACGAGTAAGGTTTAAGTATGGGGAGATTTGATAAGTAATATATTAAGTAGCGTTTTACCTATATTTTTATCCCTTATTTGAATCAATTTTGTTTGCTTGTGTGATTAAATACGGAGTAGCTCATTTTACTAAATAATTAGTTATTAGTAGATTTATTACAGTTATTGCAATTAATTGTTATATTTGTAGATATTTGTACTGCTTTTATATGTTGATGATGTAGGTACCAAATGGAAGATACAAGTCGATAAGGAGTGGGTCTAACGAGGTCAAGTTGCAAATCAAAGCTAAGTCAAATAGGAGGGAGATAAAAGAAAGGGTATGATAACGCCAATCAAAAAAATGCTTATGCCACTCACTTTTGTGAGAGAATGTATTTAAATTAATTTAATCCTTCACACACATAATTAAGTGGAACAAGGAATTTCCGAGTGGCATTAACACTTCCCTAAAAGAAACTCCAAGTCAAAGCTTCACCTTTGACTTCAAAACCTTTGACTTCAAAAAAAGAGATAAGGCTTGCTAATAAAAAAATGTTATCTTTTTTTATGGTACTCACTCCTTCATTTTAATTCAGGCCATAAACAACCACCATGACTTCTCCATCCATCTTCAACCCAAATCACCATCATTTTTATCACCAATATTGGACTCGAAATTAAAACCCGAGCATAGTTCGCCGTGTCGGACTCCGCTCCAAAACCCGTCAACCGTGCCCAAATTCCCACGAGCAGTAGCGCGGACTCAACGCCACGCTCGTCCTTCTTTGTGCTCCACCGGAATCGACGCACCACCCCGAAAGCCGCCAACACCCCTGCATCTCGCCTTCTTCAGCCACCGATCAAGCAATCCACCAACATCAACTATCCGCAATCGGCCACTAGTGTAGCAGCAGTTCGGCGTCCCCTAAGCGTCAGCCACCATAGATCTTCCGAGCAACCAACAACGGAGCCATCAAAACGACAACAACATTAATTAGGGCGATATTCATTGTATCGTCCTTATTTTCTGCACTCATCTAGGAAATGTACCATTAGTCTTATCCTTTATTCTGTCTCTTATTCTTTGTACCAATTAGTCTAGGAAATGCTAAGGTACTAGTTTCTATAGTGATAGAATTAAATTGACTAGGTTGTATATATTGAACAAACCAAAATCTGAAAAATAAAATGAACATCATTCATTCAAATATTTTCTCAATCAACGTACACACCTTAAATCAATTTACTTTATGGTATCAGTGAACTAAGCCTCTTCACTTTTCTGCAATTTCAAAACAATGGCAGGAGACGACCATGTTGTGAAACCCATCTATTTCTTGTCCAGCCGAGATGACACCGGTGCTAAGGTCACCCATGTCATGCTCAAAGTTTCCAATTATGAGGAATAGTCGAAAGGTTTCCGCAGTGCGTTAGGTGCCAAACGGAAGCTTGCCTTCATCGACGGTTCTCTCACAAAACCGGAAGATGATTCCGCCAATCTAGAGCATTGGAAGACTGTCAAGTGCACGGTAATTGCGTGGATTTTTAACACTATCGAACCCTGCCTTCGTTCCACAGTTTCATATCGTGACACCTCGTCCAAACTATGGAATGATATCAAACAACGATTTTCGGTTGGAAATGAAGTTAAAATCTACCAACTATATGCTAAAATTTCCGCTTGCAAACAATCTCCAAATGATAGTATTATGGAGTATTTCGGTCGTCTTAAGAAATTATGGGATGACGTCAATGATTACGACGCCAATCCCACTTGTATGTGCTCGGCTTGTGCGGTACTCGTCCGATCCAGCCGTGACAAAGCCCATGTCCTCTCTTTTCTCATGGGCCTCGATTTATCACACTCTACTGCTCGTTCCCAACTCTTGGGAACCGAGCCCCAACCGTCGCTGCATAATGTTTATTCTCGGTTAATTCAAGAAGAGGAGGTACGTCATGTTACTCAGCGTCAAACCAAGGACAACCCAGCCATGGCGTTCGCGGTTCGTGGTTCAAATCTACCGTCCTCTCGCCCGTGGTGTACCCGCTATAAAAAAAAACCGGGCCATCTGGAACCACGGTGCTGGGAGAAGCACGGTTACCCAAAGGGCTGTGGTCCACGCCGGTGAAAGCAGGCCCCAGAACCATCCGCTCCAACTTCTTCTGCTCCTCCTATTTCTTCTACTCATAATCGTGTTCATGCGGTTTTTGGTGGGACTTCGTTGGGGGTAAATTCAATCCGTTTGAATGGTAAGCGACAATTAATTTGGTTAATTGACACGGGTGCTTTTACTCATGTTTGTGGCGATTTTTCGTTATTTGACAACGTTCATCCCGTATCTCCTCTTACCGTCACTTTGCCAAACGGTTTTCATTTACAAGCTACACATGCGGGTCGGGTTCATATCAACGCTGTAACACCCGCAATTGTACCCTATTTTTATAGTAAAAATATTTTACGGATACTTTTCAGCGAAATTTAGTTTTAGTTTAGAATTAAATTTTTCCGTATCTAATTTAGAATTTCCGAGTTCGTTTTTGGACTTTACGCGAGATTTCGAGTAAATTACGTATTAAGACGTTTATGGGCTTTTCTCATGATTTTTCCACTTACTCCTTCATACTCCCCTTAACCCTAAATTCCCTCAAATTCAACATCTCCTTCTTCCTCACCAAGTAATCACCCAAAGCTTAAGCTCCATATTTGATCAAGCTCCTTATCGACTCTACTCCATTTCTTGCTCAAATTCACTAAAGTTCGTCTTAATCTTTCCCTCTCATCGTCCTCTATCTTAATTGGTAATAAAATTACCGTCTTTCTCGCTTTTCAATTTACCCGTCTTTCTCAAAGGTGAATTATATTCATCTTTTGTTATCTAATTGTAGGTGGTGACCTCCAAGACCTCGACAAAGACTACTACTTGATAGAAGAGGACCTCGACGAGGATTGAAGACGCGAAAAGGTAACGGTGAAGGGTTACTCGATATCTTTACGTGTTTTAATGTGTTTTCTATGTTAGTAATCGTATTTAGAATAGGATTAGTAATCATAGGAATTGTGTTGTTGATGATAGTTATTGTTAGTTGATAATTGATAATGAGAATTGATGATTTATGATGTTACTTGATGTTGGTTGTATGAGGTTTGGGTTGAAGAAAGTGATTTTCGTGTAGGATATGCCCCAGCCGGCTGACCGGCAGCCGGTCAGCTGGGGAGTGGCTGATGTTGAATTGTTGTTACGTAGAATTGTAGTATGCATTATGCCTGAGCCAGCCGATCGGCAGCCGGTCGGCCGACCGGCTGAGACACATACCATTTTTTGCCTTCGTTTTTATCATATGACTTTGGTCCCAGCCGTGTAGCCGGCAGCCGGTCCCTTTGACCGGCTGGGACACGCTGCTTATTCATTTGTTTTTCAAGTTAATATTGGTGCCAGCCGGGTAGCCGGCAGCCGGTCCCCTTGACCGGCTGGCACACGCTGGAATTCTATTTACTTTTCTTTCTTATGTTTTTGTTTATAATATTTCCGATGGTCTGTTTATCGTATAAATTTACGTAATGACTTTAAATATTAATGTTTTGAATATATGATATTCCATTCGCTTGTATCGCATGTTTTGTGACGGTTTTTCATATATCCCACTTTGAGTCGGTTTTACACATGTTATTGGTTTGAGCACTATTTGTTATGTGCTTTGTACTCTCATTCCCCTGGCTACCTCCACGTTCGTAAGGCTGGAATGTCGGAACGAGGAGTGTATCCTTACTGCTTAATTGCATGTGTTAGTGGGCATATGACGACGTTGTTGGGAGGCGAACGCTTTGCGTTGATCAACCCGGGCGTCAAATGTTGTATACTTGCGAGGTGGTGTCATTGCAAGTAGCGTACCGCTTGTTATGATGCTTGTGCTCTTTCCGCCTCTTTCGTGAAGGTTGACCGAATTTGGGGTACTCGGCGTCTATGATTGACCGAGTCTTGGATGCGAAATGTTTATCGCATGTCGAATCGGAAAATGTGATTCCGAGAGTCTGGCCAGATTTAGATTAGGACCGTATTATGATCGTCGTTCTACCAGGAGGAAATTAGTCTACATATACGAAATGTATTGAATCGTGTATGCGTTCAGGGAAATGCTTATCCCGTGGATGCGATTTTAATCATACAGTTTGTACACGGTGCTAGTGCGTGTCATTTACCGTAAGAGATGTTGTCAACGTATTTGGTCGTTTCGATGGAGGATTATGTGATTGATTATTCGTGATCATTGGATGACTTGACATGGTTTGTTTGTCGAGTCTCAATCTTATCAAGCTTATGGCGCTAACGGTGAGATGCAAGCCCTAATGAGTGTATGGTTGCCTAAGAGTGTCATCCCCGAGTCTTTCTATAATATGATGGTTACGGTTTTGTACTTCATGTACCGATATCTTTATATATATTGAATTGCATATTTATCCTTCTCGTATTTCACATGTATATTCATATATGCATGCTTCTACTTTTGTATTTCCGTTTAAGTTCGTTATTTGTGATATGGCTGGGAGAACCCGGAGTTACTCCCCACTGACTGTGGCGTTCATGTTTTTCATGGATGAACAGGTTGCTTGCTTGGATGGATTTTGCTACTTGTATTTTGGGTTTCGGGTGTGAGCTAACGGGCGTTGGCCTGGATGAATTACCTCTAGACGTTGTTTAGCTAGTTTGCTAATAAATTTGTTACTTGATAACATTTTGAGAGACTTCGTCTCTTTGTAGTATATTCTACTTTGGTTTGTAATTATTTGACATTCCTCGTATTTTATCTTAGCATGTAAAAAGTTTTAAAAACACTGTATTTTCCGCTATATAAATCACATGCTTGTTATGTTTTATTTCCGCATTCTCGAGGGTTGTCACAAACGCTTTCCTATGTTTAGATGATGTTTTATATGTTCCCGGTTTTACTTTTAATTTGTTATCGGTCTCTCAACTATTATCGGCCCAACATTTAAGTGTTCAATTTACTAACTCTCGTTGTGTAATCCAGGACCCTACCTTGAAGACGACAATTGGAATGGGTGACTTACTCCATGGCCTATATTGAATAACGATGAATGTTACGCGGCGTGTTAATGTGAATGAAGGTGGCAATTGTTGTGACACCCTCAAATTTGCGGAAAGAAAAAAATTATTTAAATACATAAAAGAAATATGAGAATACAATACGAAGGTGTCATAAAATAAAAAGGGTCATTACAAAACGGAAATAATATTCTACAAAAGAAATATACAAGACGGGAGACATATCTCCCGTATAAATACGGAAATAAAGTGTCTAATAATATACAAACTATGAACCGAATATAGGTCCAGGTAAATACTTCGCCCGCTAGCTCGTCAATGTACCCCAAATATGCATCACCACCTGTTCGACCGCATTAAATATAAACACGGAAGCCACAGTCAGTGGGGAGTAACTCCGAGTTCTCCCAGCCACGAAATGTCGAGTTTAATTAAACATGAATAACATAAAAGCAATGTATATGGAAAATACAAAACCTTAACATATATGATATGCTTTTCATGTTATGAAACCATTAACTAACATATAACCTAGCATATGAAAGCTATCATGTGAATCCGATAATAAACTATAACACGAGGTAGGGAAGCTGGTATGCTAGCTCAGAGGTTACCATGTAACATGGCCATGATACACTTAAACCCTAATCAACACGTAATCATGTGAATCAGTTAACAATCGGGAATCCAAACTCTATCAATCTTAGCCGGCTTGCATCTCACTTCTAAAACTCATAGAATCATCAAACATGAAAGACCAATACGTCTACAAACAGGCATAAGTTCTTAGAACCGTCAATAGTCGACTTCTGTAACTCGAGTCTATACCACAAGGTAGGAAAACATCCTAGCCCTAGACTGATCAGACCTAGCGACAACAGCTAACCCATTCCTCGTCCCATGACATAACCGTACATGAGAAACTCTACTAGGCGAACCCCTAAGCAGAGATGGCTAGTACTTAAGCTGGCTCCATTCCCAAAGCCAGGGACTCTTAGGATGCCATGGCCCCCGGCCTTGGTACAAAAGGCCCAGCAGTGACACAAAAGCTATCAACAAGTGAACATATACTCGTGAAAGACAGTACCTGCCTATCAATGTCATGGTCCAAGCTACTCATTTAGAATTAGAATGGTCAAGACGCCATATACTCATAATTCTCTAGGGGTACTTAGTCAACACGACACCAACCATATAATTAAACAGTCACGGGAAAAACTTCCTATCATGTGACTAATTGCATAAAAATCATATTCAAATATCATATCGCCTCGTATCTACTAAGGCTCATTCATTCATTCATTAAATAAAACCTTACCTGAAGACAAAATCCCCGACCCGAGTCCCGCGACGGGTCATCAGTCAACCGGGGCTGACTAGATCTTAGTTTGACCAAACCCGTTTGGTCAAACCGGCTAGAAACAGAGTCTTTACCACATAGACTTAGACATAAAAAGTACATATTCCTTACATGTTATTTTATTACTACTTCTAACATGTGAATTATCATATTATACCCAAAAACCCGCTTGACTACAAGGAGATTAAATTAAACTACGGTCTCGTCTTATAATTTCTAACATGTGAGAAATAATAATTTAATGAAAAACTTTTTAATTAAATATTTTACTTATTAATATTTCTCGCTTGCTAATTATTACAAAACGCGATAAAATAACAATAACTCAAAAACCGTCACAAGTCTAAGTAATGGGACCCATGGGCTGATTTGGGCCGACTTGACACGGGCCTGGACTGGGCCCCACGGCTGGTTTGGGCCTGTTTTGGGCTTTTTTTAACGACTTTACTACAACCGTTTCCTAATATTTCCCGCATGCTTTAACTTAATTAAAACCCGTCAAAACAACAACAAAACAATCAAACATCGACACAAACACCAAGGACCAATACCGGACCAAATCCAGACCGGGCTGGACCGGCCTGAACCGGTCTGACCAGGCCTGAACCGGCCGGTCTGGTTCGGTTTCCAGCCCCCCTTTCCGGCCACCCTACACGGTCCAAACCACCACCACTCCAATTAAATTCTAACATGTTTTTAATTAACAAACACCCATTTTAACAACCAATTTAACCATCAATCATACAAAAATAATTATTATGAAAAATCATCCAAATTCATCAAGAACAACCAACATGTTATAAATTCATAAAACACAATAATAACCACTACTTAACATGTTACTAACTAAAAATCCTTAAATCATATAACATGAACGCAAAACAAAAGATGAACCAAAATAAAGAAACAAAGCTATGTACAATATATTCGTCGATTACTCGGAATTCGTTACCTTAGGTCTAGACAAGTCACTTAGCCCAAATAAGAAGTAATAAACCAAGAAACCCTCCTACTAATCTTCACCCAACAAATATATACGAGTCTCCCAAACTCTTCTTCAAATCTTCCCTATTAATAAATGACAAGAAAACCTATTAGAACTTAAACTTGATTTCCATAAATTAATGTTGAAAACTATTTTGCGTAATTGAAAAGAAACCGTACTAGAAGATGGAGAGCGAAGAGGAGATTCTAGAAATATAAGTTAGGACGGATTTAGATAAGAAATGAAGGTTTTATGAGGATTTTGCTCAAGAACGATGAAGAACGGATGAAGAACACGAAGAACGCTCAAGAACGATTAAAGAAAGTGATATTTTGATCTTAAATTGATTTATTGTAAAATGAAAAGTTGTTAGTGAGTAAAGTGGGGTGAGGGAGCCGTGTATGTAACACCCGGAAATGTACCCTATTTTTCTAGTAGAAATATTTTACGGATACTTTTCAGTAATTTTAAGTTTTAAATTATCTTTTTAAGTTCCGAGTCGAATTTTGAATTTCCGAGTTCGTATTTGGAATTTCTGCGAGATTTCCTGAAAATGTCGTCTTCAGTCTAGTTTGACTTTTCTTGACTTTGGTAATCGCCTTTGACTTTTTCTCTACACATCTCACCCAACTCCCTCCTTAACCTAAAATCTCATTAAACACAAAATCAAACCTAGTTTTCTTCTTCCTTAAGAAATCAATTCCCCTCTTTGATTTCAAGCTTGGAATTGACGTAACTTCTTCGTTACTCAATAGAATTTCCGTAAGTTTATCTTAATCTTCCTCCCGTACCTTCCTCTATCCGCGTAGATGTTAAAATCATCGTCTTTCTCGCTTTTCAAACTTTCCGTCTTTCTCAAGATGAACTTTATTCATCTTTTTACGATCTAATTGGAGGTGGCGACCTCCAAGATCCCGATAAAGACTATTTCCTTATAGAAGAGGAGCTTGACGATTAGGGAAGACGCTTAAAGGTAACGGTGAAGGGTTACTCGGTATTACTTACGTGTTTTACATGTTTATATGCTAGAAAATCGTATTAGGTTACGATTAGGAAGTTTAGAAACCATGCTATGATTAGTAAATGATGTTATATGATGAATGTTGATGAATTATATTGAGTGTTGATGATTATTTGAAGTATATATGAGAATTGAAATGAGTTGGGAATGATTTGGTTGAGCTTTGGAAGCTCTCGGGTGAAGAAGTGCTCCCAGCCGGTCGACCGGCCGCCGGTCTGACCACCGGCTGGGAACACATCAGAAACTCTTTTGAAAAATGGGATTTTTGTATAGGAAGTGCTCCAGGCCGGCCAACCGGCCACCGGTCAACCCACCGGCCTGGAACACATCAGTGTTGAAGTTTGGAATTGGGTATGATTGGCTGTGCCGGTCGACCGGCCGCCGGTCGACTGACCGGCCCAGACCCCTTTCCTCTGTTTTTTGAGTTTTTGCCTGTGTTCTGAGCCGGCCCACCGGCCGCCGGTCTCCTGCCCGGCCTGGAACACGGCTGTATATTTTTCCTACAATTTCTAAAACTCGTAATTTATAATAGTTCGCATGATCGGTTTGTCGTATAATTTTACGTAATGTCTTATAATATTCATGTTTTGGTTATACGATATCTCTTTCGCACGTATCACATGTTTTGTGACGGTTCTCGATATGTTCCCACTTTGAGTCGGTTTTTACAAATGAGTCGGTTTTTACAAATGAGTCGGTTTGAGCACTATTTTGTATTGTGCTTTGTATTCTCATTCCCTTCTACCTTCCGTTCGTAAGGCTGGAATGTCGGAACGGAGGGTAATCCTAACTGCTTAATGCATGTGTTAGTGGGCATACGACGACGTTGTGTTGGGAGTTAACGCTATGCGTTGGATCGACCCGCCGTCAAATGTTGTATACTTGCGAGGTGGTGTTATTTGCATGTAGCGTACCGCTTGTTATGAGGCTTGAGCTGTTTTTCCGCCTCTTTCGTGAATTGATCTACCGAATTTGGGGTACTCGGCATATATATTGTAAGCCCGAGTCTTGGATGCGAAACGTTTATCGCATGTCGAATCGGAAAACGTAATTCCGAGATCCTGGCCAGGTTTAGACTAGGACCGTATTATTATCGTCGTGCTACCAGGAGGAAAATAGTCTACATAGGCGAAATGTAAGCATCGCGTATGAGTTCAGGGAAATGTGATCCCGTGGATGCCGTTAATCATACTTGCCATGTACACGATGCTAGTGCGTTTCATTTACCGTGAGAGTTGTCGTCTTGTGTCGTTCTTGAATGCGTGATTTCATGATATTGTTCATGGTCATTGCATGATTGGACACCGTCATTGTCTTGGTTCGTGTTTGGATGATAATATGTTGGATTCTTTGTGATCATCATATGACTTGACTGGTTTGTCTGTCGAGTCTCAATCTTATCAATCTTATACCGCTAACGGTGAGATGCAAGCCCTAGTGAGCGTATTCGATTGCCTAAGAGTGTCTTTCCCGAGTCTTGGAATAACATGATGGTTACGGATTTGATTTCTATATGATCTTATCTTTATATCTCGTATTGCCTATTTATTCTTATCGCAACTCACATGTATATATATATATGCATGCTTTACTTTCGTATTACCTTATGTGTACGTTTGATGTAATATGGCTGGGAGAACCCGGAGTTACTCCCCACTGACTGTGGCATTCATGTTTTTCATGGATGAACAGGTTTCCTGCTTGGATGATTTTTGGATGTGACATTTTGGGGTTCGGGTGTGAGCTAGCGGGCGTTGTCCCTGGAAGTTCACCTCTAGACGATAGTAGCTAGTTTTTGTTAAACACTTGTTCTTTGCTAACATTTGAAGAGACCACGTCTCTTTATTGTATATTCCGTATTTAGGTTGTAACTTTTTGACACCTCTCGTTTTATTTACAATGCATGTATAAAAGTTTTTAAAAAATACCGTATTTCCGCATATCATTTCACATGCTTGTATGTTTTATCTTTCCGCATTCGCGAGGGTTGTCACAGTTGGTATCAGAGCTTTGATCGCTCCCGACGCACACACGTGAACCCTAACTTAAACTACTTGACCTTGAAATAATAAATGAGAGAGTTGGGTAGAAGTTAAGGACTTTACTTGGTAGTCTATTTGTTTATGCTAATTGATAGGAGTAACTTAATTGTTTTTGTTCTTATGAAGATGGTTAGACCGCGTTCAGCTGATAATATTATGATGGAGGCTCTTGCTCAAGTGCTGAAGAATCAGCAAGATGCCGCTCTCGCTAACGCCAACCAAGTTCCCCCTAGAAGGGAGGACCATCAACAAGGTGGTTATGCGTGGGTGGCGGGACAAATTGCGAGGAGTAAGATCGTGCCTTATGGTGGAGAGCCTGATCCTACGGAGCTATCCGACTGGTTCCGTGAGATGGAGAAGCAATTCGATCTTTACCAAGTCCGGGAAGAGGATAAAGTGAGGATAGCAAAGCACTTTCTAGTGCGGGAAGCAGACAACTGGTGGGCTATCACAAGCGCCACCGCCACTCTTGAAGAGGACTTCAACTGGGCTTGCTTTAAGGCTCTTGTGGAGGGTAGATTTTACCCTAAGGAGCTTAAACAGCAAAGGCTCAAAGAGTTCATAGATTTTAAGCAAGGTAACCTATCGGCTCAAGATTTTACAACGGAGTTTAATAAGCTCGCTCACTTTGCGCCGAGGCTTATTCGTGATGATGAAGACCGGGCGTTCTACTATCGTAACAAGTTGAATGCCGTGCTTCAAAGTAAAGTGAGAAGGGGTACCGCGTCCTTTGGAGATCTCTACGACGATGCCTTATGGGCTGAAAATTCAATGAAGGCCATTAGGGATGAAGCTTTAATGAATAATCCCTCTCCTTCTTATGCTCCTAGGCCGAATGCCTTTGGGAAGAGGCCGTTTATTCCGTCTCCTTCTAGTTCCTATGCTAACAAGAGGAGGTTTAATCCTTCTTCCAATGCCAATTCAAGGAATCCTGCTCCTTTTATTCCTAGAGCTACTTCAAATGTAGTTCATAGGCCTTATGCTCCACAAGCTCAAGCGCAAGGTCGTCAATGTAACCGTTGTAGGCAACCATACCATCCCGGTGTGGCATGTGCCAACCGACCTTACATTTGCTTCTTTTGTCAAAAGGGTGGTCATCGTTATGAGGATTGCCCCGATCGAAAGTTGCCTCCTCCTCCTAAACCTAAGGGTTCAATCTTTGTCATGAGTCGTGCCGAAGCCGACGCTCATCCCGAGATCATTACGGGTATGTTCTCAATCTTAGAGCAACCGTGTCTTATTTTATTTGATACCGGTGCTTCAATGTCTTTTGTGTCATCAACTTATGCTAGTAAATTATCAATCAAGCCTACATCTAGTGAGGATACTTCCATATCCTTACCATCCGGAGATATTATCTCTTGTTCAACCCTTTATCCAAATGTACCTATATCTATTTCGGGTTCTATCTTTCCCGCGAATCTCCTTAAGTTTCCTCTAGGAGAGTTTGATATTATTTTAGGTATAGATTGGTTAGCTATGTATCATGCTAGGTTCGAGTGTCGCGATCAAAAGATCTTTTTAAAGAGTCCTTTAGGTGTTAGAATAACCTATAAGGGATCTCATCCCCGTAAAGGTGTATCTTTAATTTCCGCTTTGAAGTTGGTAAGTATGGTTAGAAAAGGTTACAAAGCATTCTTGTGTGTTGTGACTTCTTCAAATACCTCTTTGCCAAGTATTGAAGATGTGCCTATTGTTCGAGAGTTCATCGATGTATTTCCCGAAGATTTGCCCGGGATTCCTCCCGAGAGAGATGTTGAATTCTCCATTGATCTTGTTCCTGGTTCTGGTCCAATTGCCAAAGCTCCTTATCGTATGGCTCCGTCTGAATTGAAAGAATTAAGGAAGCAGTTGGATGATATGATTGAAAAAGGTTTTATTCGACCAAGTGCCTCGCCGTGGGGTGCTCCTGTTCTTTTTGTGAAAAAGAAGGATGGTTCTATGAGGTTGTGTATCGATTATCGTGAATTGAATCGGATTACAATCAAGAATAGGTATCCTTTACCGAGAATTGAAGATTTGTTTGATCAATTAAAGGGTGTTTCTACTTTTTCGAAGATTGATTTGAGATCGGGTTATCATCAAATTCCGGTTAGAGATGTTGATATTCCGAAGACCGCTTTCAGTACGAGGTATGGCCATTATGAATTTAAAGTAATGCCTTTTGGATTGACCAATGCTCCTGCTATCTTTATGGATCAAATGAACCGCACATTTAGTGAGTATCTTGACAAGTGTGTGGTGGTATTCATAGATGATATTCTTATTTTCTCCAAGTCTGAAGAAGAGCATGCTATTCATTTGAGGATTATTTTGGGTGTTCTACGTCGACAGAAGTGGTATGCTAAGTTCTCTAAGTGTGAATTTTGGTTACCTAAAGTGTCCTTTCTTGGGCATGTTATTTCTAAAGAGGGTGTTATGGTGGATCCTTCTAAAATTGAAGCCGTTGTTGATTGGAAGAGTCCGACTGATATTAGAGAGATTCGAAGCTTTCTTGGTTTAGCTGGTTATTATCGAAGATTTGTCAAGGATTTCTCTAAGCTTGCAAGGCCTATGACTCAGTTGTTGAAGAAGGAAACCAAATTCCTATGGAATGAAGCTTGTGAAAATGCGTTTCAAGAGTTAAAGAAGAGGTTAACTACCGCTCCGGTGTTGACTTTGCCCGAAGATGGAGTAGACTTTGATGTCTATTGTGATGCTTCTAAAATGGGATTAGGTTGTGTTCTTATGCAGAATAGGAAGGTGGTGGCTTATGCTTCAAGGCAATTGAGAGTTCATGAAGTGAACTATCCTACTCATGATCTAGAATTGGCCGCTGTTGTTCATGCTTTGAAAGTATGGAGACATTATTTAATTGGAGTTCATTGTCGTATCTTCACCGATCACAAGAGTTTGAAGTACATATTTACTCAAAAAGAGTTGAATATGAGGCAAAGAAGATGGTTGGGAATTGGTGAACGATTATGATTTTGAGTTATTGTATCATGAAGGGAAGGCTAATGTTGTTGCAGATGCTCTTAGTAGGAAAGCTTCTCATGTTTGAATGCTTTGCATGTTTTACCTGTTGATCTTTGTGCCGAGTTTCGAAGGTTGAGTTTGGAATTTGTAGAGCGTGGATTTGTTCATGTTGGTGCTATGATTGCCGAGCCTGTGTTTCTCCGTGAAATCCGTGAAAGCCAAGTTGATGATCTTACCTACAAGTCTATCCAAGCCAAGATTCTTGAAGGTAAAGGTAAAGATTTCAAGTTTGATAATGAAGGTGTTCTTCGTTTCCATGGTCGTTTATTTGTTCCTAATGCTCTTAATTTGAGGAAGCGAGTTCTTGATGAAGCTCATCTTTCCCCGTATTCTATTCACCCCGGTGGTGATAAGATGTACAAAGATTTGAAGCTGCAGTTTTGGTGGCCGAACTTGAAGGGTGATGTTGTGTCATATGTTGGAAGATGTTTGACTTGCCAACAAGTGAAGATTGAACACAAGAGACCCGGTGGATTGCTACAACCGTTGGATATTCCGCTATGGAAGTGGGAATCTATTTCAATGGATTTTGTTATGGCTTTGCCGAAGACCGTTGGAGGTAAAGATGTCGTTTGGGTTGTTGTTGATCGATTGACCAAGTGTGCTAGATTTATTCCGATCAAAGAAACTTGGAATTTGGATCGTTTAGCAATAGCCTATGTGGATGAAATTGTTAGATACCATGGTGTTCCTTTGGAGATTATATCCGACCGAGATCCGAGATTCTGTTCGAGATTTTGGAAAGCTTTGCAAGAAGCCATGGGTAGTAAGTTGTTGATGAGTACTGCTTTTCATGCCGCTACGGATGGTCAGACTGAGAGGACTATTCAGACTTTAGAAGACTTGCTTAGGGCTTGTGCTCTTGACTTTCAGTCTAGTTGGGAAAAGAGTTTACCGTTGGTGGAGTTTTCTTACAACAATAGCTATCATGCATCTATCAAGATGGCTCCATATGAAGCTCTTTATGGAAGGAAATGTCGGAGTCCTATATGTTGGAATCAATTGAGTGACAATCGTGATTTAGGCCCCGATGTTCTTGTTGAAACCATTGATAATGTGAAGGTCATTCGTGATAGAATGAAAGCCGCTCAAGACCGTCAAAAGTCTTATGCCGATATCCGAAGGAGGCCTTTAGAATTTGAAGTGGGTGATAAAGTGTTCTTGAAGGTGTCTCCTATGAAGGGTGTTAAACGGTTTGGTGTTAAGGGTAAATTGAGCCCGAAATACATTGGACCCTTTGATATTGTGGAAAGGATTGGTGCAGTTGCTTATAAGTTGGATTGCCGCCGAATTTGGCTAAGGTTCATGATGTTTTTCATGTTTCTCAATTGAGAAAGTATGTAAGTGATCCAAGCCATGTCTTTCAAAAGGAATTGCCCGAGCTGGAACCGAATTTATCCTTTGAAGAGAAGCCGATTCGTATCCTAGATCGTAAGGATAGGAAGTTGAGAAGTAAAGTAGTTCCATTGGTGAAAATCTTGTGGAGAAGTGCTAATGTCGAAGAAGAGACTTGGGAAACCGAAGCTTCTATGCGTAGTAAATATCCGAGTCTTTTCGAGTAAGGTAAATTTTTATTTTTCCTCAAGTTTCGAGGACGAAACTTCTTAAAAGGTGGGGTGATTGTAACACCCGGAAATGTACCCTATTTTTCTAGTAGAAATATTTTACGGATACTTTTCAGTAATTTTAAGTTTTAAATTATCTTTTTAAGTTCCGAGTCGAATTTTGAATTTCCGAGTTCGTATTTGGAATTTCTGCGAGATTTCATGAAAATGTCGTCTTCAGTCTAGTTTGACTTTTCTTGACTTTGGTAATCGCCTTTGACTTTTTCTCTACACATCTCACACAACTCCCTCCTTAACCTAAAATCTCATTAAACACAAAATCAAACCTAGTTTTCTTCTTCCTTAAGAAATCAATTTCCCTCTTTGATTTCAAGCTTGGAATTGACGTAACTTCTTCGTTACTCAATAGAATTTACGTAAGTGTATCTTAATCTTCCTCCCGTACCTTCCTCTATCCGCGTAGATGTTAAAATCATCGTCTTTCTCGCTTTTCAAACTTTCCGTCTTTCTCAAGATGAACTTTATTCATCTTTTTACGATCTAATTGTAGGTGGCGACCTCCAAGATCCCGATAAAGACTATTTCCTTATAGAAGAGGAGCTTGACGATCATTAGGGAAGACGCTTAAAGGTAACGGTGAAGGGTTACTCGGTATTACTTACGTGTTTTACATGTTTATATGCTAGAAAATCGTATTAGATTACGATTAGGAAGTTTAGAAACCATGCTATGATTAGTAAATGAGGTTATATGATGAATGTTGATGAATTATATTGAGGGTTGATGATTATTTGAAGTATATATGAGAATTGAAATGAGTTGGAAATGATTTGGTTGAGCTTTGGAAGCTCTCGGGTGAAGAAGTGCTCCCAGCCGGTCGACCGGCCGCCGGTCTGACCACCGGCTGGGAACACATCAGAAACTCTTTTGAAAAATGGGATTTTTGTATAAGAAGTGCTCCAGGCCGGCCAACCGGCCACCGGTCAACCCACCGGCCTGGAACACATCAGTGTTGAAGTTTGGAATTGGGTATGATTGGCTGTGCCGGTCGACCGGCCGCCGGTCGACTGACCGGCCCAGACCCCTTTTCCTCTGTTTTTGGATTTTGCCTGTGTTCTGAGCCGGCCCACCGGCCGCCGGTCTCCTGCCCGGCCTGGAACACGGCTGTATATTTTTCCTACAATTTCTAAAACTCGTAATTTATAATAGTTCGCATGATCGGTTTGTCGTATAATTTTACGTAATGTCTTATAATATTCATGTTTTGGTTATACGATATCTCTTTCGCACGTATCACATGTTTTGTGACGGTTTTCGATATGTTCCCACTTTGAGTCGGTTTTTACAAATGAGTCGGTTTTTACAAATGAGTCGGTTTGAGCACTATTTTGTCTTGTGCTTGGTATTCTCATTCCCTTGGCTACCTTCCCGTTCGTAAGGCTGGAATGTCGGAACGGAGAGGTATCCTACTGCTTAAATGCATGTGTTAGTGGGCATACGACGACGGTGTTGGGAGTTGAACGCTATGCGTTGTTCGACCCGGCCGTCAAATGTTGTGTACTTGCGAGGTGGTGTTATTTGCATGTAGCGTACCGCATGTTATGAGGCTTGAGCTGTTTTTCCGCCTCTTTCGTGAATTGATCTACCGAATTTGGGGTACTCGGCATATATATTGTACGCCCGAGTCTTGGATGCGAAACGTTTATCGCATGTCGAATCGGAAAACGTAATTCCGAGATCCTGGCCAGGTTTAGACTAGGACCGTATTATTATCGTCGTGCTACCAGGAGGAAAATAGTCTACATAGGCGAAATGTAAGCATCGCGTATGAGTTCAGGGAAATGTGATCCCGTGGATGCCGTTAATCATACTTGCCATGTACACGATGCTAGTGCGTTTCATTTACCGTGCGAGTTGTCGTCTTGTGTCGTTCTTGAATGCGTGATTTCATGATATTGTTCATGGTCATTGCCTGATTGGACACCGTCATTGTCTTGGTTCGTGTTTGGATGATCATATGTTGGATTCTTTGTGATCATCATATGACTTGACTGGGTTGTCTGTCGAGTCTCAATCTTATCAATCTTATACCGCTAACGGTGAGATGCAAGCCCTAGTGAGCGTATTCGATTGCCTAAGAGTGTCTTTCCCGTGTCTTGGAATAACATGATGGTTACGGATTTGATTTCTATATGATCTTATCTTTATATCTCGTATTGCCTATTTATTCTTATCGCAACTCACATGTATACATATATATATGCATGCTTTACTTTCGTATGACCTTATGTGTACGTTTGATGTAATATGGCTGGGAGAACCCGGAGTTACTCCCCACTGACTGTGGCATTCATGTTTTTCATGGATGAACAGGTTTCCTGCTTTGGATGATTTTTGGATGTGACATTTTGGGGTTCGGGTGTGAGCTAGCGGGCGTTGTCCCTGGAAGTTCACCTCTAGACGATAGTAGCTAGTTTTTATTAAACACTTGTTCTTTGCTAACATTTGAAGAGACCCCGTCTCTTTATTGTATATTCCGTATTTAGGTTGTAACTTTTTGACACCTCTCGTTTTATTTACAATGCATGTATAAAAGTTTAAAAAAAATACCGTATTTCCGCATATCATTTCACATGCTTGTATGTTTTATCTTTCCGCATTCGCGAGGGTTGTCACATGGTGCGTGCGAATCTTGTATTCAAGGCAAGATGATTCGTCCCCTTTTTATTTAAAAGGAAATCGAACTAGTGAGTTATTGGCCCTATTAAATAAGAATATGCGTGATCCAATAACAAACACAAGTAGAGATGGTTATGACTATTTCACTTTATTTACAAACGATTTAAGTAGATATTATATTTGATTCTACTTAATGAGGTGCTATGAGAAATTCTTTGAAAAGTTCAAAGAGCTTCAATGTGAAGTAGTTAACCACCAAGAGTATTAGATCAAGGACTTACGACCAAATCGTAACTAAAATATCTAAGTATTGACTTTGATTTTCACCAAAAGTATTGTGAAATAGTTTCACGAGTTAACTTTTCTAACACACATTATGAGATAAGGCGTAGTTAAATAGAGAAACAGAACCTTATACGATATGGTTTTGTCTTTGTCAAGTCAAACTGAGCCATTTGACAAACCTTGGGATCTTAATATTTTTGTCTACTATTTCTTTTCCCACCATATCAAAGCACATTTATAACAGTCGGATTTTATTTCATATACGATATGGATAGGTAGCGTACCTAATTTATAAGTTATCCGAATGAAACAAGTGCTCAATAATCCTACATTGACTAGGAGAACAAAGCGTTTGTGACTCGTGATGCTGTCTTTCAATAAAAATACGATTATTTCTTGATAAAAAAGAGTGGGAGAAAATGTTTCAAGAGCCACATAACTGAGCAAATGGTCCGGAAAAAGTTTCTTTATTGCTTGTTCAGTAGTAGTTTCTTCGGAACCTAAGAGGTCAGGTGGAATTTTATCACTCCTTAATAATGATGAATTTTAATCCGTGACTTATAAAAAACTGTTTCTAGTCCCAACTTCTTGCTATGGCTTAGAGTCATGTGATTCGTAATGGACTACATGCATAATGGTCAGGTATGTGACCTGGTAAATTGTAACAACCCGTAATTTGAAAGACCGAAATTATATTTGAAAAATAATAAATTTAATTTATTTTAATTTATTACGATTTATTTGAATTTATGATAATTTAATATAATTATTTTGAATTTATTCGGAATTAAAGAGAATGTTTTACGGTTTAAACCCGAACGTCATTTAACTATTCCCGAGTCAACTTAAGTCCCGAAACAAACCCGAAACCCGACTCCTATATGGGCCACACGCCCAAAATCACCTTTTTCCTCACTTTAGATCTTTTAATTTCTTTTGATTAAACTAATACAAATATCTAAGATATTTGTAACTTTATCGATCTGTCAACCTAAAACAAATCGCTTAAAAACAGACCCGATTTCCTCCTACTTCACACGCCTCTTTCACTCTTCTCTTAGGATTAGATATTTTCCTTTCTTTTGATTAAACTAACATAATATCTAATAATATCTAGATATTTGATTAAACTAACATAATATCAAATAATATCTAAACAATTACCATAATATATTTATAAAACCCGAGTCAATCCCGTAACAACAAGTTCAAAACCCGACTCCCGTAATCCTCTATATTTACACGGCCCAACTCCCACTCTTACTCACTAATTATCTTTTCATTTTACATTAAATCAACTTAATATCTATTTAATACCTTCTTTAATATAATCATAATCGTTCTTCGTGTTCTTGATCGTTCTTGAGCGTTCTTGAGCAAAATCGTCACAAAACCTTCGTTACTTGGCCAACTCCGTCCTAACTTATATTTCTAGAGTCTCCTCTCCGCTCTTCATCTCCATGTACGTTTTATTTTCAATTCCGACAAAATCGTTTTCAACACTTTAATTGTTGAAATCAAGTTTTAATTCTAATAATGTTATTTTTGTCATTTCTTATAGGAGAAGATTATGAAGACGAGTTTGGTGACTCGTATATTTTAGAAGAAGATTAGTAGACGGGTTTTTAGTTCTTATTTTGGTGCTACTTGGTTTTGTGCTAGCTAAGGTAACGATTACCGAGTTACTCGACGAATTAATGTCACATACTTTAGTTGTTGTTATTGTTATTTACGGTTTTAAGTAGTAACATGCTAGGTTGTTATTATTATTAAGTTTTATGAATTTTTAACATATTTAGTGTTTTTGACATGTTGGATGATTTGTTCATAATCATAATTTTTGTATGAATGATGGTTGAATTGGTTGTTAAAATGGATGGTTGTTAATTAAAACATGTTAGAAATAATTTGGGGTTGTTCTATGGTGATGGCCGTGTGTGGTGGCCGTGTGTGGTGGCTGAAAACCGGCCGGTTCAGGCCCGGTTCAGCCCGGTCCAGGCCGGTTCAGACCCGGTCTGGGTTGGTCCGTGATTTGGCCTTTGGGCTTGTGTCGATACTTGATTGTTTTGTTGTTGTTTTGACGGGTTTTAAATATGTTAAGCATGCGGGAAATATTAAGAAAACGATTTTAGAAATGTTGACCAAAACCGGCCCAAACCAACCCGTGGGCCCAGTCCAGGCCCGGTCCAGCCCATGACCCGTGAGCCCTCCTTTTGGCTTGTGACGGTTTTTGAGTTTATTGTTATTATTATATCATGTTTTGTAATATTTAGCAAGTGGGAAATTTTAATAAGTAAATTATTTAATTAAACGGTTTTCATAATATTATTATTTCTCACATGTTAGAAATTATAGCATGAGATTTGTTTAATTTATATCCTTTAGTCAAGCGGTTTCGTCAAGATTTATAATTCACAATTTTAGAAATTAGAAGAAATAGCCTGAAAATAATTATGTTTGTGTCTTATGTTCAAGCTAAACTGGCTAGACTCTGTTTCTATCCGATTTGAACCAACGGGTTTTGGTCAAACTAGATCTAGTCAGCCCCCGTTTTTGACTGAATGACCCTTCGCGACTTCGGTCGGGGATTTTCTTCAAGTAAGGTTTTATTTAATGAATGATGAGCCTTAGTAGATATGAGCGCGATCTGATATTTGAATGTGATTTATATGTCAATTAGCACTGATAGGGAAGTTTTTCCCGGGCGTGTAATGTATGATATATCGTCCGTGTGACTAAGTACCCATAGAGAATTATGATTATATGGCGTGTTAAGTTGTATCCTGGCCATGTTTTAAAGGTAACCTCTGAGCTAAAATACTGTTTTATGGTTTGGCCATTCTAATTCTAAATGAGTACCTTGGACCATGACATTGATAGGCCTTACTATCTTTAACGAGTATATAGTTCACAGCTTGATGGCTTTTGTGTCCCGGCTTGGTGGGTTTATATCCAAGCTGGGGCATGGCTGCCTAATTGCTTCCACTTTGGGAATGGAGCCAGCTTAAGTACTAGCCAACTCTGCTTAGGGGGTCGCCTTGTAGAGATTCTCATGTACTGTTGGTAATGAGACAGGGAATGGGTTAGCTGTTGTCGCTAGGTCTGATCAGTCTAGGACTAGGATGTTTTCCTACCTTGTGGTATAGACTCGAGTTACAGAAGTCGACTATTGACTGTACTAAGAACTTATGCCTTTTTCTAGACGTATTGGTCTTTCATGTTTGATGATTCTATGAATCTTAGAAGGTGAGATGCAAGCCGGCTAAGGTTGATAGAGTTTGGATTACCGGTTGTTAACTGATTCACATGATAGTTTGTATGATTAGGGTTGAGTGTATCATGGCCATGTTTTAAATGTAACCTCTGAGCTAGCATACCAACTTCCCTACCTCGTGGTATAGGTTGTTAACAGATTCACAGGATAGCTTGCATGAGTAGCTTAGCTTTCATATGCTAGGTTATATGTTAGTTATTTGTTTCATAACATGAAAAGCATATCGTATATGTTAGGGTTTTGTATTTTCCATATACATCTCTTTTATGTTATTCATGTTTTATTAAACTCGACATTTCGTGGCTGGGAGAACTCGGAGTTACTCCCCACTGACTGTGGCTTCCGTGTTTATATTTAATGCGGTTGGCAGGTTTGTGATGCCTACTTGGGTACATTGACGAGCTAGCGAGTGAAGGATTACCTTGGACCTATATTCGGTTCTTAGGATTGTATTATTATTTAATACACTCTTTTATTTCCGTATTTATTAGGGAGATATGTCTCCCGTTTTAGATACTTCTCATGTATAATATTATTTCCTTTTTGTTATGAACCTTTGTATTTAATACATCCTTTGTTATGTTCAATGATATTTACTGGTAGGTTCCGGTTTTAAAATTTACCGATTTTCACTAACGTGAACCAGTTAAAACGTATCTCATCTTTTATTATTTAATTACTTGTTTATCTTTCCGCAAATTCCCGAGGGTGTCACAAGCAAGTTGTATCAGAGCATTTTTTGCTGCCGCCGCACGTTTGTGTACCTGGGTATAATAACTTGACCCTTAATAAAATAATTTTCTTGTGATATATAAATGGTAGGAATGGGTAGATTAGGATTTATGTTGTAGTCTCTTTGTTCTTGCTAAATGATAAGTACTAATCTGTGTTTTCTTTTGCAAGATGCCTCCGAGAATTGACAACACGATCCTAGCAGCTCTTACTCTTATTATTCAGAATCAGCAAAATCAACAAAATCAACAGCCGAACCCTATTCCTAATCCTCCTCACAACCATGAGAGACACGGAAGTTATACATGGGTTGCTTCACAACTATCTAGGAGCAAAGCCAAAACCTATGGTGGTGAAGTGGATCCCATCGAGCTTTCGGAATGGATACGGGAAATGGAGAAGAACTTTTCTCTATATGATGTTCTTGAAACGGATAAAGTCCGTCTTGCTTCCCACTTCTTAGTGAAGGAAGCTGATCAGTGGTGGTCACTTACATGCCCTACTTCTAAGTTGGAACCTGGTTTTGGTTGGACTCGTTTCCGTGAGCTATTAGAGGCGAGGTTCTACCCTGATGAATTGAGACAGCAGAAACTGAGGGAATTCATGGACTTCAAACAGGGAAGTCTCTCAGTTCAGGAGTTCACGACCAAATTCAACGAGTTGGCTCATTATGCCACTCGGCTTATTAAAAGGGAGGAAGACAAGGTATTCTTTTACCTGGGAAAACTTTCTCCTCAGGTGAAGGGCAAGATCAGTAGGGGTGCTTCTTCCTT